>JBCEZX010000049.1:2487814-2512308 GCA_039654345.1 Cataglyphis cursor
TTCAGAGGATATTCACGATCAAAAGTTTTTGCCATAAATTAGGAAAAATATTAATTACAACTATTTTCTTTTATGAATACGTCAAAATCCATATTATTTTGCGATACTTTAATTTTTTTTATAACCCGAATTTATTTTTTTAATTTTTCAAACAGTATAAATGTAAGAAACATGTTTTCTTTTCAATTTTTTGCTATTATTGTACATTCAGAACATCCTTAATATCACATGACACATCAATTGCATTGAGTATATATTTAATCTATATAATTAATATTTTGATTTCCATAAAGAGGAAATAAATTAAATCTTGATAAATATTATTTTAATGATAAGTCATGATTTCAATAGCTCTCAAGAGCTTTAGATTAATCTTGGTGCTTTTGATATATATTGATGCCTTAAAAAAAAATGCGTATTATATAATATTTATATATTTATACCGCAGGAAACAAAAACATTCAATATCAATAATAAAACATTACCGCAAGAAACAAAAACATTCAATATCAATAATAAAACATTACCGCGAGAAACAAAAACATTCAATATCAATAATAAAAAGCAGAAATCTTTCTTATCTATTTCTCTCTTATCTGCTCTTTTTTTAATAACTGTCTACCATTACTAATATACATATAGTATAACTAATTGTAAGTATAACTAAGCGCTCAATTATAAAAGTAGAAAAAAATTTTTTTACTTGTTTTTAAAACTTTTTTTAAAAACAGTTTTAAAACATTTTCAAAACTTGTTTTTTGCTTTTTTTAAATTTACTTTGTGTTGTTGAAATTTATACAATTCTTTATACTTCAAATATTATATATGCTATTTCAAAATAAGTATCGCTAAATTGTAGTCATTGATTATATTGATATTTTATTTAAAAAGCTAACTGAAACAAAATTGTAATCATTGATTATTACTTATATTATTAGTTATTTGCTTGATTTAAAAGATTATTATAATTAAAATAAGCAAATTAAAATAAGCAAAAAATAATATGTGTAAAAAATTATGAATTTCTCAAATTTAAAACAAAAAAACAATTTATGATATGTATATTTACGATTTTTTGCAAAATATTCATAATTAAAGTTCCCCGAAAGCTGTATATAACATTATTTCTAAAGTAGAATGCAAAAATCGTCTGAAGTCATTAATAATCAATAGCTTTCGGAAATATAATAATAATATTAATAATAATAACAACTCGTAAAAATGCTCTGACGTCAAAATTGATCCTTCAAATAATTTATTGACGATTTTGAAGATATGTTATTAATATATTGCGATTTATTATTTTTAGAGCCTTTTTCTAAATAAACGCGAAAGCAAAGAAAATAGAATCTCTTTCTCGTATTTTAATAAACTTCTTCCATTATGCTGCATCAAGGATTGTGTAGATGCTGGCTAAATTAAACCTATAAATAGATATTAAACGCGTTTAGTGGTTCTTACGCTTCTGTTAATATCAATTATACGAAAAAGGAGTATATGATTAAATTGAGAGAGATTCCACGAACAAAAATATTATACAAAGCAAGATACTAACGAGATAATTTTTCGTTTCTCGCGCTTAACCACGCGATTAATATTAATAAATGTAAATACAACACTTCTCGTTCCAATCTTACTTGTCAAAAATATGTCGAATTAAATTAATTAAAAATTGTGTGTAACCAATCGTTGGCAAAGTAAGTGCTTTTATGCGCGATATATGTAGTATCTCGCGTAATCGAGTTTTGCTGCGAAGCAACGAGATGAACCAGATCTGCTTTTATTTATATCCGTTATGTCTGCACTTTGCATTTCGATGAACCGATCACGTCGCGCGTTTAATTAATCCGATTACAAGCAAAGTTATTTTCGATATTCTCGCTTGCAACTTGGTCGCCGCGTTAATCTGGATCGCGAACTTTAATAAATTACAATTTCGTCGCGCCAGTATCTTAAATCCATTCTATGGAGAAAATCAGTACAGAGATTTCAAAATATAATAACCAATTTCTAAAATTGGTCATAGGTTCAATGCACGTGAAATGTATTTCATTATTTAAGAATGTTTTACAATAATAGAAAAAAAACTGTCAAAATTAAAAAAAAAATATATTAATACAATAATATTTAGTAATATTTCAAATAGAGAGTAAACGTAAAAATATATAATATTTCTTACATTTACTCTGTTTGAAAAATTAAATAAATAAATCTGGATTATAAAAAGAATTAAAGTATTACAAAATAATAATAATGATTTTTAACGATTTTGTTAAAAAAAAGGCGTAATTAATATTTTTCTTAATTTATGACAAAAACTTTTGATCGTGAATATCCTCTGAAATCAACTGCAAGAAACAAAGAAAAACAAGTAATTTGCAGAAAGAGAGAGAAAGAGAAAGACAATATTTTTCTACAATTTTTAGTAAATAACTTTTGAAAGAGTAAGTGGATCTAAATCAAGTTTTGCACAAAATATTTGTTAGATTTTCCTTAATACGTGTGAAAATTTTTGTTTTGCTAACAATGTTTTTTCTTATATTTCTTAATAAGTTATATTTGTCAATAAGTGATGCAATATGCGATTTTCCATAAGAATCAATAATTACTTTAAACTTAAATAATTATCAAACCGTTAAGAAAATTGTGTTTCAGGTTTTGCACAGATACTCAGAAGAAATAATAGAGTAGTCTATGAAATTTTCATGCTTTTGTCAATATTTTGACATATGACAAATATATCCTTAAGTTCACTAGTTTATCTAATTATTAGTTTACTCTATTTAAGTTGTCAATTACATCATATAAAAGAAATATAGTGAAAGCAATTCAATTGCAAAAATTTTATAATTTCGTATCTGAAAAAATCATATATCTGAATATATATTTAATTCTTACAAACAAAATACACCAGCTGCTATTAATTTATTTATTAAAAATTGATTATATTAATCTAACTCGCGTCCTTCAATTTAATTTGCCTGTCAAATTACATAAAGCAAATATTGGTTTGCGAAAATCGCTTATCAATCTCCGCTTCGCGGCCGTGGGAAACAACGATATCAAATCGTATAATATATATATACATATGTATATGTATATGTACATACATACATACATTTTTTATTTGCATTACAATTCAAAGCGATGTTTAACGCCCGGAGCGTATCCATGAAATTTCAAAATAATACTGCCAACACTTTGTAGATGCGAGCCGGAATTTTCCGACGATTCTATCGATGAAGAAACAGCAGATAATATGTAGAAAATATCTCCACAATTTGTCCCCGACATATATAATCGCAGGAACCACCTCGTCGTCCTCACGAGAAGATCGTTCGCCTTAAATGACAGTACTTGTCGTACGAATCTTTTTATTCGTGCGATTAACTCTCGCGAGAACGGCGACGAAAGAGGGCTGTCTTTCCCATTCTTCTCTCGCTCGCTTCGTGAATATGAGAAGAATATAAAACGTGTAATAGAATTATCTGAAACAGGTGGTGCTTGTAGATAATATGAGAATAATATTAATCCTCCACGATCTTACGTGACAGCGCAGTGCTTTCGACAAAAATATATACGCTGTGATATATAATGCCGATTTATTTATAAAACTTGTAAAGTTAGAATAGGTGCTAATTTATAAAAGGTTGACGGTAATAAAAGAAAACATTATATTAGATACAAGACAGTAAAATTAGAACAAAATTTTATATTTCTAATTTTTCACAATTTTTCACACTCGCCATTTTCTTTTTTTTTTTTTTTTTTAATAAATTTGAAGTAGAGAAAGAGATATATTCCCTTAACAAAAATATATATTAATACATTTCTCATGCAAACTCATATTTCATCGATATTACTATCAAATGACTGTATGATAATGTTATGGAAGATGAGTTTGTAGTTGGACGAATAAATTCGCTTGCTACGTGATCGTCTTGCCAATGTTGCGATCGATAACTCGTTGCGACTACGTGCGGTTTTCGACTCCATTCCGTTGTAACGACGATGCCCAGCCAAGGACGAATAACCACTGATTAACGCGCTCATGCCCTGTTAAGCGGAATACACTCCGAGAGTAAATGAGAAAAGAGAAACTGTAACGATGGGACAGACAGATCTTGTTTAGAAGAGAGAGATAAACGTTGGCGGAGAGAGATTCCAGACATACATATATTTGATTGTCTGTACGATTTAACGCTTTATTATTAAAAATAATTTTTATTCTTGCTGCAATTTATTGATGTAATTTTATTCAAAAGATTTAATTATAGAATCTATTTATATAATAAATATTAATGTATTTTTAGTAGTATTGAGAATATTATCAATTTCTTTTTTAGTTTCTTATTCATTAAGATTTTTTTATTATATTTATTGATGTAGTATTTATGGAAATTATTAATATTTAATTTTTATTTTTAATTTTGATATATATTAAAATTAAAATATCTGTCCGTCCCATCGTTATAGTTTCTCTTTTCTCATTTATTTAAAAATTATTAATATTTAATTTTTATTTTTAATTTTGATATTAAATTTAATTTAATTTTATATATTATATTAAATTAAATTAAATTTTATTTTAATTTAATTTTATATAAAAATTTAATTTAATTTAATTTTATATAAAAATTTAACTTTATATATTAAAATTAAAAATAAAAATTAAATATTTAATAATTTCAACAAATAATAATAATAATTTATATATATATATAAATTATTATTGTTTTAATTAATTATTTTTATTATTATAAGTATTACTATTTATAAATTATTGATTATAAATGCTTGATTGTTGCGATCATTGATTAATTGATGTCTTATTAAGACAGCTGGTCGCGGTTCGTTTATTCAGTGTATTTTATTTTTTTTTACGTCAGTACGTGACTATTTCGCGAAGAACCGCGTTTATAATCTCTTCGTTGAAGTTCCACTCACGAAAACGGCGACTCATTTCCAACGTCAACGTTACATTTCGCGTCTAATTTTTCTTGAAAATCCCATATTAACCTACAGTCGAATCCGTCATGGAGTTGATGTGCGACATTAGAGCGCAGTTTTGCGTAGAAAAAAATTCTGATGTATTTTACGAACACGAATTCATGCAAACAAAATAGCAGCAAAAATTGGCAAAAAATGATAAAACGAGAATTACCAAGTTCTTTCCTTCCAACGTATCATTTTTACGCACACAAACGCGCTTTCATTATACATTATTATAATGTGTATTCGACAATTTAGTATTTCCTAGTGATATCTATCATTGAGAAAAAGAGAGAGAAAGCATGGATATGTATCTTTAAATTATTAAAACAAAATTCTCTGTTTCCACACTTTAATGCTATTTTTTTTTTAAATAAACATTATTTCTATAGATTTTATTTTTCATTAATATATTATTTTAATAAAGCTCAATTCTAAGATTCTCACGTTGGTTTTAGATTGATATAGAGATGGTTTCCATCTCTCATTATTCACATCGTACTATGTGTTACCCAGTTTAATATCGTATGTATGCATGTAATGTATATGCATTGAGAGAGTCGAGATATTAACGGGTAGATATGTATATGGTATGCCCGAATATGTGAGGATGAGATCTTGCTGTGACTCATTGATTTATCATTTTGATCGACAAGATACACCGGAGTGCTTCTGCGAATTGCAAACCACGCAATACAATAGCTGAAAGCTGATCAACGCGCGAATTATGATTAGCCTTTCGATGAAACTGAACTATATGCATGTAAAAATAAAAACATAACTTTTAATAACTATTCAGGACGACAAATATATTTTTACGTCATTTTCTTCACTCGATGGATTATTTTAAAAACCCCTCGTTTAATTTGCAGCGAACCGATTATTTAAGAAGCTATGACTGTTTAAAAGAGTGAAAATAAATCCAATTTATTTCGCCAATCTCTCCGTCCGATTTGCTTGCATTCACGAGGGAACATTCGGCGAGTTCAGTAGCTTCAGCAAATTGTTATTACTATCGTTCAAGTTTTCCGAATCGCAATGGCAAAGCCCCGCAGGCGAACACCGACGATTCTCCGCGGCCCACTAATGGCACTCCTGCGGAAACTGCGGCCAACATGATTCTGCGCGATAAAATGCACACACGGAAAACTCGCCGCGAGAGCGTACACACACTATACCGAATTCGAAGAACTAAGATGTGGAAAAGGCATTTTGACTTCTCGTGCGAACATAAAAGAACGGCATTCGTGAATCTAACACACGGACCTCGTAAAAAATCATGTTTTCAATTAATTTAATTGTAATTAAAAAATGATACAAGAGAAAATTATTTATATAAAATTAATAATTACATTGAATGAATAAGATAAAAACATTTTTTTAATATTATTATTTAATATAAATATTAATAATAAAAAAAATTTTTTTAATATTTAATATAAATATTAATAATAATGTAATATTAATATTATTATTTAATATTATTATGGGAAAATTAATGAAAATATTGTCACTTATATATAGAATATTTATTATACGAGGTGTGCAATAAAAATATAAATATTAATAATATTGTAAATATTAATAATATTATTTAATATAAATATTAATAATAAAGTAAAAACATTTTTTAAATATTATTATTTAATATAAATATTAATATTATTTAATATAAATATTAATAATAATTTAATAATATTATTATTTAATATTAATATTATTATGGGAAAATTAATGAAAATATTGTCATTTATGTATAGAATATTTATTACACGGGGTGTGCAATAAAAAGTTATAATATCGACTTTAATTGATGCTTCTATCAAACAGCTCTTAACATAATCAGTGCACTTACGCAAAATTAAGGTAGCGATGCAATTGCGAACAATTGCGAAGCGCAGCATGACGTTCTCCCAATTTGATACTCGTTGTATTACACGTAATCATTGTCGCATACAACGTCGGGCTCGTATTCAAAGCCACCAACAGAGCCGTGATATCGCATTTGCATGGCACGAATGGCAAATACCAAGGAGGTGAGCGAAAAGATCCCCATTATCAACGCGTAAGCATTATCATGCTAGGAATCGGGCTCGTGTTTATCTGTTACGTTAATATATTTCAATTTTGTTTTACTACGTAAGACATTTTTTTTTTTTTTTTATTAAATCAATTCCGACGTGCTTTTTTTAAACGTCATTGCGTTATTTTCCAGAAGTTTATGTTTTCGTAATCGCCTTGCTTCTTGACGTTAACTCGAATGTCAAAAAGGCCCTTCAAGGCCCCCGCGCCCTTTCTTCTCTTCTCTCAAAATCGCGCCCTTCTGTGTCACGATTCCGAGACGTCGTAAATAATGGTCGTTCGACAAACTTAGCGGGGCCCGTTAGAACGGCACTCTGCGGCCCGCTAATAGCACTTTTAGGGAAACCGCGGCGACGATTTTGCGCTATAAAATATGCTCGCGTGGCAAAACGATCGACCGCCCATTCGTTCGGGGGTGCAATAGAGAGATTCGGGAGAGCTTATACTCTCTCTCTCTCTCTTTCTCCTTCTCTTCTTCCCTGTCCCTCTTTATGTACACTCACAGATTCCACAGCTTTACAAATGCGCGCAATTCACTCAAAGAGCTTACTACGTTGCACTCGGGATAATACGCATCTGTGCGATGAGTAAAGATACGTAATTGGAATATAACTGCTATTATGAATAAAGGAAGAGAGTTAATTGCAATATCTGCGTCGCTCTTCCTCCAAAAATGTTTCAAAATTTTATTAATCTACGTAAAAGTATGCAAAAATAATTATCTCATGAAGCAAGCCTCTATCACATTTTTTGTCATAAAATTATTATTATATATAAAAATATGCTGCATCTCTTCATGTTATAATTATAAAGAAGAGATCTCACAAATATGTAATAAAGTCAACAACATTGTTGTTCTAAATCTCCTTTCGCAAGAGTTCTAAAAATTTCTATACTGACGCTGTCACGAAGTTTCAAATTCCCATCAAGGAAAGAAAATTTGATAAGCACGCGATTAGACAGACGTCTGTACGTAATACCGACATTCCGACTATATCGGATTGTATTATCAGCATTCGATTGGCACAAACGACTGCGCTGGATACATTAGATCGTAGCTATTCACTTCCGCCCGCATTTTGATGCCATCCGTCGACGGGATCGGCCGTGACGCAGCCTCATTAAATTCTATTAGCGCCGTGGCGCTCGAATTTTCGTCTGACTGCTGTAGGGCTCCGAGGCTCGACACGCAAAATTAACCGTGTTACGCTGGTCAATCACACCACTATTTTGATAGTTGGATAGACTGCATTAACGAAACTCAAACACCGCCGATGGTATGATGCGTCGCGAATTACATGAAATATGTATCGCTACTGATACCGATCAGCTGTTAGTATTATGGTCCATGAATTGGTAACTATTTGCAATTTTCAAACGCATCGAAAATAGATAACGCCGTATGACAGCGGATTAAATGCGACAATATAATATTTTTCAGAGACGATAAAAAATTATTTTACGAAAATAAAACAAGAGACGGGTAAATAAGTCGAGCGCAGGAAATTGTGGCACAAATCTTCAAATTTTTAAACAGAGAGAGACATTTAAAGACATTATGTGTCATGTGTCGAAATATTGACAAAGCATATAAATTTCGTAGACTGTTTTACTATTTCTTATGAATATCTGTGTAAAATCAGGAGCACAATTTTATTAACGATTTGGAAATTATGTAAATTTAAAGTTGCTATTGATTCTGAAAAATCGCATATTGTAGCACTTATTGACAAATTTGACAAGGAAAGAATATTGCTAGTAAAATGAAAATTTATATATATATTAAAACTATAATAAATATTTACACAAAACTTGATTTAGGAGCCACTTATTTGTTTAATAATTATTTATTAAAAATTGTAGAAAAATATTATTTCTCTCTTTATCTCATTTATTTGGATTTATTCATTTAATTTTTCAAATATAGCATAAATGTAAAAAATGTTTTTTTTAACAGTTTCTTCCTACTATAGCCAAACTATTCTTAATGATTAAATAATATTAATATAAATGTGTAAATGCTCTTTTTGCCTGTTTTTTATTTTATTTATTTTTTTTGTGCAGAGCCTTATAAAATTATTAATTTTTTGATTAAAATTATTTTACAATTATATAATTTATAATTCATAATTATTATATAAAGTAATATAATTATATAATATATAAAAAAAATAATTAAAAATTTCATGAGATTAATTTTATTTACTAATTTAATTAAATAAAATATTCGCATTGTTTGTATTCATAGATTTAATACTCTTTACCACTCTTTACTTATCATTTATAATTCATAGAATACTGCTTAATTTTCTCGAAACTGCTCTGAAGATCCGCTCTCAAAATCTGTCTCCCTTAAAGCAGAGTTACGATTGCTATCGCAATCTAACCCCGATTTTACGGTACATTGAAAGCAAAAGGTAAGACAGGACGAAATACTGTCTAGGAAAGCAAAGAACACACGCGCGGGAGAATACAGAGAATGAGAGGATGAGCGGATCTATTCGTTTCATCAAAGAGCCCGACATACAGACAGCGCGGTAACCAAGCGCCAACCGATTGCGCCGAGAGCGTTAGACACTACGCGTTGCGAAAGGAGATACCGGAAGGCAGGGTCGGTGGAAGATAGATAGGTCGGAAGCTAGAGAGACGGAACGTCAATAGAGCGCGAAGGACAGCCCCATTGGCCGGTACCAGGGCACCGTATTTCCTTTACCGGAGGAAGCGCTCTCGCAGATAGTGTGCGTGTGTCTAGAGGGACGAGGATGGGAGAAGGCCAGGGGTAATTAGAATTTCCCTAATGTACGCGATACGTCAAAATCCACGAATATACGAGCGAACGCCGTATACATTGCCATAAATCCGTGCGCTGGCAGGCAGTGAACTGGCGTCAATGGTGCTTCGACGATGGCCAAGTGGAGAGACAGAGAGAGAGAGAGAGAGAGGGGCAGAGAGGAGGGAAGAAGGAAAGGGGTGAGTTTGCACGCGCGTGACCACGTGTTTGTACAGGGGTTGATATCTAATAGTGTGTGTGTGTGTGTGTGTGTGTGTGTATATATGAGGGAATATGCATATAAATCTATGTGCTGTACAGGACATCTCTCTTTGACGGTTGGAATTTCAATCATCTTGATTATCAAGCTGCAAAAAATAATTCATGTAATATAGAATTGTTATTAGATAAAAATAATATTTTCTTTAATTTGTGAAAAATTAAAAATATATAATTCAGAAAAAGGTGAGAAGAGAGGAAAGGATACTTGGAACGAACGATTTATTTTTCTTAAAATGAAAGAAAAGTGACTCAGGTTTTTCTCAACTTTCTCAGATTTGTTTCAACTTTGGAACGGAAGATTAGAGCTTGAAGAATTTCCATTCGAATGCTACGCGCATTTACGTGTGTTTACATGTACGCGGGCGTGTCGGGGTCGAGGATAAAGATATTCCGGGGTAGTTTTGGAAAAAGTAACTGCCTCAGAATGTGCGTCATCCAGGGAATTTAAAGTAGACTCGGTCTCTTATATATTTCATACGAATAAGAAAAATTCGAAAAAAAATAAAGAAAATAGATATATTTTAATATATTTAAAAAGAAATCTTTACCTCTATCAATGTATTATATTTTACAAAGATATTTGGATTTATTACGCATAAATACAAAGTGTTAAAAGAGTTTTTTACACAAGAGTTTTAAAAATAAACAAAATATCCTATAATTCTATTAATAATATTATTATTCTCATTAATTTAATGTAAAATAATTATCAAAAAAGAACATTCAAGTTAAAATTGACCCACTAATTTATCTGAATCTCATCTCAAAATAACTATAAGAAAATTCAATAATTTATCTCCTTTATAATAATAAAATCTATTTCTATTAATATACAATAGTCGTGTCTTAAATTCTCATTATATAAATATTAATCATAATCATTAGCCGATACTTTTTTGCGCCAAGAATATTCACTTTCGTAAAAATATTTGGCGAAGGAAGCAGCTATCAAAATACATGCATTGTCGAGATTCTAATACAATATAAGTACGGTCAATTGCGGGGCGCGCAAACTCCGTTGCCTAGTCCTGTAGCATCGAATATATGCATATTCAGGACTTGTTACGTAGCCGAGCGATATGGCCGTGGGGCCGGTCGCGGCGGGCCACGCCGGAGATACCGAGGGATAGCTGGTGACGGACTGCCGGACATCCGACCTGTTACCCCTCGGGCCCCGCTGCCACCTCTTTGGATGGCTGTCTGCGCATTACCCCCCTCTCTCTCTCTCTCTCTGTCTATTCCCCTTGATCCACAACTTCCCACCCCGCTCGCGCGCGACCGAAATTCACCGTAACGTTACACGACACGACGGACGGCTTCTCTCCTCTCCGCTCTTCATCTCCGATTCGGCTGCGATCAGCTCGGGCGAATCCGCTGGATCCATCTGCCGACCATCGCATTTCCCTTCCCCCTTCCCTCCCCTTTTCCTCCTCTCCCTCCCCTTTGCCGCTTCACGCCTGATGGCATAGAGACGCTGGGGTAGAGGTAGGCATTGATACCGTTGTAAGTAGCGGTGCGGGTATAAGGGTACGCGTGACGCGATAGGGTTGCTTGGCTAATGCGGACTCTGCGATGTAGGCAAATGCCCGATTCGCGTGATTAATGTAGTCTCGACGGCGGCGCGATGTTACGTAAACGCGAAATGCGTAAGGCGAACCATCCTCTTAGTTTCACTCTTGCTTAGTTCAGAATTTTCGAATATAAGTTTGAATTAGAGATATTAATCCATTAATACTCCCACATTTGCATATTTTTATAATAACTCAGAAATTTTATAAAAAGAGTTCGACTATTCTATTAATATTATTATTTTAGGAAATCTTTTGATTAATATTTTAATAATTTTTGCTTCCTCATAGAGCAAGCTTTGTTTTCATGAAATTTTTTTTTTTTTTTTCCAAATTTTGTTACCAATGTATTCAGAATGTTCTGAAACGTCGAAAATGTCTGTAGGAGTGTATGTATGTATGTATATGTACACAAAAAGAACGGTTGCACTAACTTCCGCAAATTCTGAAATATCGAGCTAAATTTTTGTATATGATTAGAGTATCATTAAAGGTTAATTGGCATTGAATTTGGCTAAGATCGGTGAAGGGGTTTATTTTTTATAAAATTTGAATTTTTCAAAAAAACAGTTCCGCAAATTTTGAGATAATGGTCTAAATATTTTTAGATGAATGGAATATTATTAAAGAATGGTTGGTATTGAATTTGATGAGAATTGACGGAAAGGTATTTTTTATGACATTTTGAATTTTTCAATAAATGTCTGTGCACGCTCTAACTTCCACACATTTTGAAATATCAGAAATATTTTTACATGAATAGAATATCATTAAAGGATGATTGATATTGAATTTGATGAGAATTAGGCGAAAAGGTTCATTTTTTATAAAATTTTGAATTTTTCTAAAAAAAAAAATGTGGTTGCTCTAACTTCCGCAAATTTTGAAATATTGGGCTAAATATTTTTGCATGAGACATTTTTACTGATATAAAAATATTTTTACATAAAAAATTATATTTGTGTCAAATCTCACTTTTGATAGGAACATTTTTAATTATTTTTAAGATATATTTATCACATTTTTCTATAAATATTATTCTAGTAAATATATCTGTACGGTACAAAGATTAGAATTAACGTTGGTTTTTTGTCCGAATACAAATCGAGATAAAAATACAGTTTATCGAAACATAACAAGTAGAAAACCATTTCTGTAATAAAACAATATTTGCAGATCAAATCGGAAAGTCGGTATTCAGTAATTCAATCACTTTCCCAATACATGGGAGTAAAATTCTAACACGATTGGATCAACAGTCTCATTATTTTATCTCTACGATTCGATTTTTATAGACAATACTCGAGGCAAGCCTCGAATAATGAGATAAATTCAATCGATTCACTTTGCCTCGAGCAATGCGATCAGCATTCTTCTCATATTTCTTTCACTTTTATCTCTTAAAGGAGAAATCTCCTAATTAACACGCTTGAACGACAAATTTATAGAAGATTTGTCATTATTGCGTATTTTTAAAATACGCCAAGTTTCGACTGTGTACCCTTTGCAAGTATATTTCAAATTTATCAAAATAAGATTTTTACCCTAAAGCTTTTTTGTGAATTTATAAACTGTTGGAAAAGAAATTCTATTGGAATGGATAGAGTTATTAAAAAAATGTATTTTCATTTATATCTCTTCAAATCATTTATTTACCGCTAAATGTTTATGTTTAATCCTGGATTAAACTTTTCTAATGTGATATTCACGTCTGATATTAGTATCAGAGCAAGATCGGATAATTATATTTAGGGCAATGAAAATATAAATTGTTATTGTCAATTGTAGCGTATTTATTTATTGTGTGCCAGTTTCAGTATAAAGATCATTAAATGATTTAGACATAGACGAAAATGTCCAATAATTTTTCACTATCTCGTCACTGATCGATTATCATAATAATAATTTACAATATGCAGAATATATTGATCTGCATTTCGGAGATATTGCGCGGTCAAAAAATCGATGAAAATTCAATTTACACGTATTAATTTCCAAAAATTCAATGCGTACTTATTTTAAATTTTTTCTTATCTCAAAAAAAATAAATAACAATGAGAAATTAACATGCAAATAGTACAAAGCACAGATAAGCATTATCAGTCCTAGTTCAATTCTTAATGTAATTTTTTAAAATAAACGAAACAAGTGGACATAACACACACATATTAGAAAATAAATTACTCAAGTAAAGAATCACAAATAATTTTATTTGCGATAAAAAATGCTATTAAAGCCGCATACTCATCAACGAAGCGAGCACAAGTGAGCAGCCGTTTTCGTGCTAATTAATTATTGTTATTCTTTATTTACTTTATTTAATCACATTAATAAAATTAAAAAAAAAATAATTTTTTTCATTTTTTGCTTTTTGATTTTTTAGTATCAAAACGGCTCATTTGCGGACATGTATTTTTTTGACAAAATTAACTTGTTTTGTCTTTTATATCTCCTTGAAAATTGTCAATCTAATTTTGGGACACCCTGTATATTAAATATTATACGCGAATATCATACGCGTATAGCAAATCCTATTTATTACATACATCTAAAATAATTGAAATCCGTAAATGAGTAATAAATAAATACGCGGCTGTCAATTATTTATTGAAATTTCGACCCACTTATTAGCTCGCGTAAATCGGGCTTTATTGCCGCTCAAATTTTCATTCGGTAATGCGAGAATGTCTATACAGCGCGTTGAATTAACTGCAAATACGTGAACATTAATCATAAAGCCGAAGTCAATCAGTGACGGTGACGTATTATAATTTACGGGGGAGAATAGAGCGCGCCGCACTTGTTATAAGCGGACACATATCGCCGAACATGCAGAATGAAAATTCCACTCGCAGATAAATGGGACAGCCAATCCCACAAATTGTAGCTTAATTTCTAGTAATCTACCGGCGACCATCGAGATGCATTGCAAAGTGCAAATAGCAACATAAAAGATATTCTAAAATAATTCAAATTAATAGAGAATAAATTAGTTATAAAATCAATGACAGCTGCTTTAAGCAAGTCGCTCTGCAAAGATACAATTGCCTACATCTTGTACTATTATAAAAAAAAGTTATCTGTCTTCTATTAAAAGATTTATCCCTCCTTTGTTCGTTTAATCAAAGATAAACGTCGCGAGACCGCACTCGATACATTGAAACGTATCAGCTGTACCTTCTTTTTTATCGTCTCACGTTGACGCGAATGCACGCGCGAAGAAGCTTGCCAAAATAAATTTCACGCGCTACGGGAATTGACTCTGTACGAGGTGAGAAGAGCCGCGGGCAGGAGGGCAAAGGGTTGAAACTCTCATCCGAGGCGCGTGAAATCCTACGGAATCTCTGGGAAGCGTTGAAGATGTCGAGCACGTAGCTCGCTTCCTGATCATCGCACCGAGGATGGAGCGAGCGCTCTTGCTCGCTCATTCGCGCGGGGGGTGTACGATGGGATGTTCGTGATATACGAGGAATGGCACGGCGGGATCGCGTTATGGTTATCAAGAAAGTATTCCTTCGGGTTTGTAGAGCGCAATAACTCAGAGCGCGCGATAAAAGCTACTTGACTCTCGGTGACGCGAATTCACGACCTCGCCTTTTAGGACTGTCTTCACAGTGATATGCTATTTTATAAGGAACCAAATATGTGATATAATTACCTTTGTAAATTGAGCTTTGAAATTATACATCCTTGCATGTACGCGCGTATTCGAGAGGACTTTCTAATTACGTAAATATAAAGTTGCCGCCACTTTTCCTTACCTTCCACGCTCCTTTCAAGAAGGGTAGAAAATAATTTTACACTTTCATATGGAACCTCCTATAAAATGTTGCATATTTGAATTCTATGAGAAAAAACAAATAAATTTTATCTGAAACATTAAATTGGAAAATGCGTCTATCAAAAGTTACAAGCAGTTTGAACTTTAAAATAGAGTGCATTCAGACTAATGATAAAACCATAACTTAAATAAAAGATCATAACTTTTTTATTTACCTATTTTTTTACCTTATTATTAAATGTTCGAATTGTAATCATTCTCATCTAAACATTTATTAATTCTGTCTACGAAGCTTGCGCTAGCGTGACTTCAAAAAATTGTTTAGATTAGGTTAGATTAGATTAGGTTAGGTTAGACAAAATTTTATTGCCGAATACATGAAACTTTCTCATGAACAACTTATTGATTTGACAAATATTTTTAGAATTATTTAGAATTATTGATTTATTGTTTTTTTTTGCTTCATCCTGTATAATATTATTATTATAAACTAAAAACATTATAAGAAAAATCGCGCTTTTAAAAGTCCATAATATTGTCATGAGTTTGTTTTCTTTTACTAGAGCGCAGAAGAAAATTTCAATTGTTAATAAAAGCGGTCCATGAGTAGACGCATTTGAAATTCGTTGCTGTAAGCGCTGTAAGCGCTCCTGTTAATCGTTTTTGCAGATCTATGTTACCTACATTTTCTGCGCGGCTGGGCGTATCGCGTCTGCATGCCGTGGCAAAAATCCAATTTACACAAGGCACAAAGGACCCGCTGGACTTGTTTGGAAAGATCTGTAAGATTACGTCAGTAGTCGTTCTAATTTTTAAATAGAATGGTAAGAAGAGTGGAGAATTGCAGCATTTTTGAAAGATACGAAGTGTAAAATAGAAAAAAACTCAAATATTAATACGGAAATCGGAATTCGCAAAACTATACAACCACGATGAAGAAGCACATTGATCGCTTCACATTGTTGCGTTCCGGTCGCGAGCCAGGAAATAACGTTTCAATGAATAAAGTTAACTAATGAAGCATCAAATGCCACTTGGCGAGGTGCAAAGCCACGGCTGTACCACCGAGCCATCTCTCTCTTTGCTCTCATTAATTTGTTACTTCCGGCTAAAATTAATCCGCCGAACACCTATGCTTTAATTGGCCAAGAAGATTAAAGATAGAAGACAATCGAGAGACTTTTGACAAACTTTATTGACAAACTATAGAGATAATTTACAAATCTCCATGAATCTTTGACATTCACGCAAATATTCTTTCTTTCTTTTTTTTCACTTATTTAAAAATTAATCGAAATACTATCATACACACAAGAAACAACAAAATATTATCTAATACATTTACAAAGTAATAATAATAAAACATTTTTTCTTATAATTCATTCTCACATTGCAATTATACAGGATGTTCCAGGACAGATGAAACTTTAGAATCTTATAGGAAATTGAATTTGGAAAAAAAAAGTTCCTATAAACATAAGTCCGGCAATGCTTTGTTAAAAGTTATAGCTAATGAACCTTCTATAAATAATTAGTTATCATCAAAATTTAATAGAAAAATTCTTGTTTGTATTTTTGTTTTTGTAATGTTTAAACAACGAATGTAATGTTTACACAAAAACCATCAAAAGTCATTTTTTCAAGTTTCTGTTTTTTTTTGTTTTGAGCTTATTTTTTTTTAAACGTCATCAAAATAAAATAAAATTATATGTAGTGTAATTTTTATTATTTATTTACTCATGAGATTTACTTCATTATTTTTTTTAAATAAATAAAGGTTTTTGAAGTCACTTTTAAAAATCATTTAAAAATCGTGATTTTTTTATATTTATTAACTATAATTTTTTAACGAAGCATTTTCAGACCTATGTTTATAGGAATTTTTTTGTTCAATTTCCTAAGATTTCATAAGAACTTTTTACTGGCCAGACCTAAAACACCCTGTATAATCATTTGTGTTACTTAAAGAGATTTTTTTTAATTAAAAATTCGTATCATTCAAGAATAATTGCCAGTATGCATTATTTTAATTCTAACGTAATAACAAACGGGAACATATGCAAAAGATTGCGTCCACGATCTAACAAATTAGGCTAAAATTTAATTACACTTGTCGACAGACATCGAGAATCGATGAAAATCGACCGATCGTTTTTTTGCACAGTTTCCTTTTTCGTCAGAACCACAGAATTGTTGTAAATTGTTCTATCGCATTGTCGTAATTAAAACCCAATAATTAACATGTGTTGACTCAATTCTCATGATAAAAACACATAATAAACAACAAATACGTGATATTTTTAAACTTTTTTATAATACATATTTTTTTAGATGTATTTTTTTAATTTAAAAAATTATTATCATTGAATTATTTAATATGATAGTTAATAATATTGTGACTGTTTTAAAACAATAGTAATTTGAGTCATTACAATTTACATATTTATATATAATGTTAAATGCTAAAATTTACACTTTGTAGCCGCATTTAGCATGATTGAAGGTGTTTGTTTCGTATAAATTTCACTAACGCAGTACGTTGTACACATTTGACGCAATGAATGGCTAGGATCATAGCCGATGTTTAACACTAAAGGTGCGGTGATGCAACGATCGTAATGTTGTCCGCCTGGTTATTTAAAGCCCAATTCACGCCTGATAACAAACATCATTCGTGGCAACGATAATGCGATTTCCAACAAAGAAAGCACAATTCATCTAATTTTTGTTAAATTCTGAGAATATATGAAGATAGACTTAACCTAACCTAACCTTATCTTACCTTACCTAACCTGAAAAGTTTTTTACCTGACCAAGAAAGAGCATGATTTTAAGAAAATTTTAACTTTAACTTGTCCAATAGATGGTAGTGAAAGAAAAACAAAAAGTTGAGTTTGATAACATCTAGTGATTGATTTCTTTCTGACAGCTTTTAAAAGTGACAGTTTGTTAACAATGAAGAAATTTGAGTATCGCGGCGTGATAAAATTTCTTTATTTGAAAAGGAAAATTTCTACAGAAATCAAAACTGAATTAGATTCAGTGTATGAAGATGCTGCTCCTTTATTTACGACCGTGAAAACTAGAGCTGCTAAGTTCAAACGTGGTAGAACGAACATTTTCGATGAGGAACGCTCAGGGCGACCAAAATCCGCAACAACGGATGAGATGATCGATTATGTTCATCAAATTGTAATAGACGATCGTCGATTAACTTTCAGAGAGATAGCGGAGGTTGCTAGTATCTTGTACGAACGGGCGCACAACATTTTACATGGGAGGAACTAAATATGAGAAAGCTGAGCGCGCGTGGGTGTCGCGTTTGCTTACCAACTAAAGTATGAATTAATTCCACATACTTTCCAGATTTGGAGAATCCGTGCAAATTTTCTTTGTTTCCAAATTTTAAAAAATAACTATCTGTAGGAAAAAAAATTTTCATCGGATGCTGAAGTGCCGTTAATGACTATTTTTGGAGGACTATTTTAGACAAAAATTATTATATTAAGGGAATGAAAAGTCTAGAAAAACGTTGGACTAAAGATATTGAATGGAAAGGAGAGTTGAGAAATAAATTTCATATTGCTTAAAAAAAAATATTTTTTTCCTAATTAAATCGAAAACTTTTTAATCTACCTCGTAGATTTGCGTCTAACTCAAAGAGTGTGCCACGATATCCTCGGATCGTTATTCATTCATGGATAATGCTCAGGTAGGGCGCAAATCCGAACGGCGAGTTATCTCGGCGACGGGAAAGCGGCGCATACGGGATTCGCTTCACGGCCGTGTTCTACGCATCGACGATTTTTCCGGCGGCCGAGAATCGCGGAACAATTTCATGTCTGGCACGGGGGAGAGCAGGCAGGTTGTTCGCTTCATCCACCCTCTCTCTCTCTCCCGCCCCCTCCCCCCTTCCCGCTTCCCTCTCCCCCTTTCACTCCTCTCGAACGAAACGCCGGATACGCGATTCGTACCGGAGACCTGAAAGAATCCTCGTCGCTGTGATCGACGTGTTCGCCCCGCCGTGAAATAAAATGATTCATTCTGCCAAGCTCCGTTTGAAACGCCCGCCACATGCTACTCCATCCCAAGAATGCGCTCGAAGGGTGTGCCCGAAAGGTTCACCCTCGCCCTTGTCTTTTCATCGTGCTCCGCCGTTTCTCTCGTAAAGAGCTCTCGTCATGCAATTACGCATCGGTATTTATTGTAATACTGTACGTACTCTCTCTCTCTCTCTCTCTCTCTCTCTCTCTCTCTCTCTCTCTCTCTCTCTCTCTCTCTCTCTCTCTCTCTCTCTCAATTCTTTTTTTTTCTAAAACACATGGTAGTGAAGTATACACTTTGTTCGAAGTAAATAAAACTATTTTATTCGAGAAGTAAACTTTGTCCAACTTGTTTACATGTTTAATATCATCTATTTAAAAACCGAATTTTAAACAAATGTAAATCCTCGCACGGCTAAAAAAAAAGTTTAACTAATAATACTCGAGCGCAAGAATTAATATCATTTATTTTTCACATCTTTTTTATCAATAAAATTTAAAATAATATGCAGAGAATGAAATACAAAAAATTGATACATATATATATATTATAAAAGATGGTTTATATTTTTTATTCGATTTATGAAGCAAATGCTTTCAATATTTCTCTGTCTCTTTGTGTCTGGGAAATAAATTAATTTCGTTAAATCCCGAAGAAAAAGAGAAAGATCATTGCATATAAAATCTTATTTTACACGGCACTTTGTTGTTGTTCGAGCAGAGTCCCGCTTTTTCTTTTTTTTTTTTTTTCCTCTTCACCGTCTCCTTCGAGCTTCTCATTTGCAGCCTCACGAGCAACACAATTTTCAACTCGCGCCTACGCGACTAAACTGATTTTCGCCAAAGCCTCGAGCGCGCCTTTTATCGAATTAGTATATCACGAAAGGCGAGGGAAACACAATCACCCCCCCCCCCCACTTTCCTTAACCCGCTGACTGGGGGGGTTCGAGCGCGTACACCGCGTTCTTCCCTCGGCGTGCTTTCATTTTCGCGCCCATAATGTCGTTGATTTTGGCTGCGCGTCATTTAGCACCTTAAATATAGCATGAAAAGCGGCCGACCTCGGCCTCCTGACGTCGTTCTTTTGATTCGTGTCATGCCCCGAGACCGGAGCAAATTTTTCTAAATTTATTTAAATCAACAATTTCACGATACTTTCTTTCTGCTCGCAGCAGAAGTCCTTTCTCCCAGAGACGTTAATCATCTTGAAGGGAATACGCTTCCGCGCTGCGAAATTTTATGTAACATTTATATTTTTCAGGGAGGGGGGGGGGCTACTGACGTTTGGAATAAGTGCTCATTAATCGTTTATACTCATAAAGTGGCATTCGCAGAGTAAGATTTAAAATTACCCCGGAGAATGGCCAAAGTTCAAGATTGCCATTTAAATTTGCCCAAAAGCCGGGAATACTTTATGGCGATCTGCGCCAGACGCTTCCGATTAACTCGCGTGCGAATAACATATCAAAGCCGAATGAATGAAGCCGCTGGCGATCTTCATGTTCAAGCTTCATGTCCTGGAAATAGGATATCTTATTTTTTTTTTTTTTTTGCGAGAGACGCGATTATATTCGCCTTTAAACGGCGATTACGCGTCAGCTTTGGAATCTTTCACATCGTTCAGTTTTCCCTGTTGCACCGTTATATTGTAGCCTCATAAACTCGCAATCTCGAGCGAATAAACATCCGCTCAAACATCCTCCGCTCCGATCGTATCGCTTTCGCGTTTACATTGGTCCACTGACTGATCTAATATCGCGCGGCCATCTCGGTACGAACGTGATTTCTACTCTCTACGAGATGAATTTCTAATCGTGGTAATCCTTCTCTTTTAACAAACACGGAAGATTAAAGCGTAGAAATTATTAAAAACTTGGTTCACATAAAATGCTCAATTATATAACTGTAACTATTTACACAGTCTGCATTAAAAATTATTAATTATTCATGAAATTATAGCTAATGTTCAATGAAGAAGGAGATCGAATTAAGGGTTACTTACATTTGACAAACCCAAAACTATAATTTTATTGTGGGTAAAATTATGTTTTATTAAAAAATAAAAATATATATCTTAGTAGTGTTTTGAAAATATTTTCTCAAAGTTTTAGTAAAATATATCAAAAATTGAGATTCTGGCAGCTATTTTCCCGAACGGTTTTTTTCAAAACGGCATTTGCGGTACCAGAGATAACTTCGTCCTTTCTCATCTGAAATAAAAAACAAAAATTTTCTCTTAAACTAGATGAATAAAACTAGTGCTTGTCATAGCCGATTTTGAAAATATTGATTTTTCAAAAAATGGCAGCGATTCATAGCAAAAAATGTGGTTTTTGATCTAAAAATAGGATTTTTTTATTTATTAAAAAAATTATTAAAAAATATTAAAAATATTTAAAAAAAAACTAAACCATAAATTGCAAATATTCTATGACAAGCACTAGTTTTACTCATCTAGTTTAACGGAAAATTTTTGTTTTTTGTTTTAAATGAGAGGAGGTAAAGATATCTCAGGTACCGTTTTTACAAATACCGTTCAGGAAAATAGCTGCTAGGAAATATCAATTTTTGATATTTTTTATTGAAATTTTTTATTTGGCGAGATATTCTCAAAATTCTTGTTACTTTATAAGACATGTATTTTCATTTTTTAATAAAACATAATTTTACTCATAATAAAAATTTGTTTAATTTAGATCTAATTTTAGGCCTGTCAAATGTAACCCCTTATTTATTTAAAAATAAAATGTATTAAGTTTTGCAATTATGAATTTAAAACAAAATTGCAAACTGCAAATAAGTCATAGTCTCTATTTCATAAAAATAATAAAAAATTATAATTGTTGTTACACATAGATGCAACATTGTAATTCCCAATCAGTAACAATATCAAGAATTTTAAATTCTTCGTTAATTTTAAATATATTTTCTCACATGTTGTGAACATTATTATTCAACTTTATTTCGCGAATGTGTCGAGACGTCGAAATAACTTCATCAATTATGTACGGAGAGTGCAAATCGCTTAATAATGGGTCGTTCGCCTTTTGCGGTTGAGTCTTTTAAAACCGAGAGAACCAAGTCCGTGAAATTCGGCGATCCATGAGCCGCAAAATGAAGTCACGAGGAGCAAGATCTGCGGGGTGGGTCGGGGAAGGGAGAGGGGGAGGAAGGTAGTTGAAGGAGCTGGAAAACGAGCATCCCGGATAGCGGCAAGGAAAAGTTTTAAATTGTGCCAGGAAAAGCGGGCGATTAGTGGATTATAAACATACTGGAAACTTCTGATGGGATCAGCCTGCCCGGATAAGGCTGGCAAAGGTTCGGCCAGCTGCTGAGTGGATCGTATAGCTTCAGGAGAACGCTGCGCCACGTCCGTCCTGTCTTTGGCAAGGATAACGAGGACACCTAATTGGGTTTTTATGCCTGGAAAAGGCTTCTTATCAATTAATTTTTTTTGAAATTTATTTCTAAATAATTGACAATTTATTTTCAAATAAAAATTAATTATTATTGAATAATAATTATGTAATAAATAATTATGTATAATAAATTAATTAATTATTAATCATAAATATTTATCACAAAAGACAAATCTACGATTAAAATCACGACGATATTAGGAGCTTATATAAAGATTGCAAAAAGACATGCAGACTTTGATATTAATAATAATTGACATCTGTCACATGATGCGATTGATAAATGGAAAACGCCAATTGCAATTCTTTCGACATGAGAGATATTTCGCTTGCGAATAATGCAAACGACATTTTGACGAGTTATCGATAGTTCGGATTCAACTCACTTTCCATATGCACGCATCGACAATAACACGTATATATTCACGATCGGGGCAATTATTATTTCAAATTACATTAATATCCGCACGTGCTGCATTACATGAACAATAGCATGACAATGAAACAAAATATGTGTTTGCTAACCAATGTTTTATAATCAGGCAAGACTACTGTATCGATGCAGAAATATTTATCTTTTGTTTATCAAATGAAAAGCAGTTACGCGCGCGGATGATCGGCCAAACGAATTATTTAAGTACGCGCCAATAAATATATATGAATGCGTATGATTCACAGTTCAATATTATGTGAGCTATTTTAAACGTAAACAGCTTTAATAATTATGGAAATATTTAAAAGCAGCGATCATACCGCGTACGCAATTTGTTAGAAAGCGAAAAATCAGGAATAATAATTTGTCACGAGATTATACTCTTTGCAGCACGTACACAATAGGATATATAATATTTAATAAGTAATTACAATGTAATAAGCAAATTTATTATATAAATGTAATTTATAATAAACACGCGAGAATGCCTGTAGCTAATATAAAAAATTACTTCTTCTAAAAAATTGTAAGATATTATTTAACATAATTAATATCATTGTATTTTCTATTGTGAAAGCCGCTCACCTAGAATTCAATTATCTCGAATGAACAATTTATCGTCGGGACGGATCAAGTTAAGACCACGTTTTTCACGTTAAAGAAAGAAACAGTCTATACAGTCGCGTTGTATCGTACCGCCGTACTCGTTCGTTTCCGGCTGGAAGAAACACACTTCCGGAGTGGGATCGTTTCGCCGCGCGCAATGAGAGTGTCTCGCTCGTAAACGAGCGAGCGTAGTAGAAAGAAAATAGCCGAGCTGCCGCGTGGCATTCGAATCCGAGAGAACCTTCGGAGTCAAACGACGAAATCTCTTGCCGAATTAGCCGCGTCATCAACCGCGGTGAGAGAATTTTTCTGCGATATTAAACCACGCCGGAAATCAACATGCGAATCGACGCAATGTAGAGGAAATATAGTTACTTTACAAGAATAATTAAAGCCAAACTGTTGTCACAAATTGTTTTTTAATTTGATTATATAAATAACATTTATATAATAATATATAATATATGTATATATATGAAGAATATAATATATATAATAGTATATATGAACAATATTAT
>JBCEZX010000049.1:2523276-2533874 GCA_039654345.1 Cataglyphis cursor
TATATATATATAAAATATATTATGAATATTTTATAAATTAATTTTAAATAAAGAGAAATTGAAAAAATAAAATGTGAAAAATATTGGATACTGTGATAGGAATAATACGTGTTCCGTATCGAAAAGATATATATTATATAATTCATTTCCTACCGATCACTATCGCGCAAATTATAGAAATTTGATGTTAAGCCTGCTAGTAGTTTTATTCAATACTGCATTTCGAAAAATGCCCGTAGATTTTATCATGAACATAAATATTATATAATTTTTTGAAACATGAATATTCAAATATTTCTCTCTACATTGTTCTAAAAATATAAATTTTTTTGAATATAAAATTCCATAAAAATATAAAATGTAAAAATCTAAATAACAATGTGTGAGAGCAAATAAAAGTACTCAAATCATTACTTCAAAAATATGTATAATTGTAACTTTTATAATAAAATTCTTATAATAAAAGAAAAATGACTTGTTATAACGGAATTTTATTATTCCAATATTTTTATCTTACAATTAGAAAGTTTGATTTAGACAACCTATAATACACAGAAAAAATTTAAGGCAAAATTCTATTTATAATTTTACATGTCACACATTCTAATATATGTATACATCACAATATTTATATAATTACAAGAAAATTGAAATCAGAAATGGAATTTTATCGCAAATTATACATTGTCTATAAAGACTTTTAAAAAAACAAAATTGAAATCATGTAATAATGAAATCTCATTACGAGTTTTTATTTATTTGTTCATTTATTTATTTTATATATTTTTATTTTATATATTTATTTATTTTATTTATTTATTTTTATTTATGTTATTATTTTTATTTCTTTTATTAGAATATTATATTAAATTACATATGCATTTATATATTCTATATTTCTGAAAACCAGAAATATTTTATCTAATAGTATAAAATATAAGAAAGAAGCCTGTCATATTTTAAAATTTATATATATAATTATTTAATAAGATATAAATAATTAGTTAAATAAATAAAAGCTCACAGATTTTATGCAATCGATTTTCAACGATTGCAGTAAGTATGTGCTTCTCGAAATATCTGATTTCAAATATCATCATTTATCTTGCCGATCTTTTACATTTTTAAAGGGATTTATATCTACAAAAATTTATATTTATGGGGAACAATGTAAAAACTTGAATATTCATGTTTCAAAAAATTATATATGTATACATATTTATGACAAAATGTCCGCGCGTTTTTCAAACCGTGATATCGAATAAAACTACTACGGTCGATGTGTCAAAAATCAAATAAAAAAAAAAACCAAAATCTAATAAGGACAAAAAAGAAATGGCTATAATCCTCCAGAAAAACTTCGCGGCTGATTACATCGTGCCATTTGTTGTTTGAGATCGTTTATGAATTTCCGATCGTCGTTCAGCCTGTAAATTACCGTACTCGCAATTTCCAGCCCCTCTTTCTCTCTTCTTTTTTCTTTTCGCGACCGCACGTCGCCGCGCCGTTAAAACGGAAATAATGCGCGAGGAACATGCGCTGTCGGACGACCAGAGAGAGTGAATAAGGGTGAGGGTGAGTATCGCTCTACGCCCGTTCACCAGCTCCATGACCACCGGCCACGCTATCTGCTTCGGGGAGATGTCTTTTATTGAAATGCTCGGCACGCCCGCGTGCGGTATCCTTCGGTGCTATTGGAGACATTGTGGATAGAGGAGAGAGGATTGGGAGACGCTTGGGACGAAGGGATAGAACGGAGTCGGAGCAAGAAGTGTCGGGACCGGATGTAAAGTTCAGCAATTCGCTATCTTGTAACCGAAGATCACCAAAGAAGAGCAAAACCGACCGCTCGAACCTGCGACAATGTGTCGGGCGACATCATCGGAGAAATGAATTTCAAACACAGCGTTTATAATCGACTGAAGAAAAACATAAAATTCGATAGTTTAATCAAACAGGATTATTCAGTTTGCGTAATATTATTAATATATCTAGTAATTTTAACAATATATTAAAGTGAAATTTTTTTAAAATGCAAAAAATGTATTATTTACATAAATAAAAATAATTGTATTTTTATATCTTTGCAAATATTATAATAAAAAAATATTATAATATTTTATTAATAATAACAAAATGATTAAAATTGAATGATAATAAAATGTGATCCATATGATTTTATACTTGATATCGCGAATAAAGATAATGCAAGTTTGTAAAAATAATAAATTTCTACATTTGCACAGGTAAAAGTTTTTGATGCAATTGCAACAAAGTAATTATATTTATATTATACTTCTCGATTTTTAAATCATTTTCAGCAAATTCATAAAGGCCATGAAAGTAACGCGAAGTAGTAGTTACCAAACTGTCATAGACAGACGTAAAGTTTAATGATTTGTTGTCGCGTAACAATTTGTTATTAAGAAAACGACAGAAGATATACGAAACAAATTATAAAACTTTTAGAAGCTTTTGTCTAAACGAATAATTTCTTTGAAACATGTCAAAATTATTTGCGTATTTATATTTTTTCTTTAATGTTAGTTTTATCGTTATTAAAAGATCATTCATCCGCACTTTACTTATGATCAACAATAATAGCATTAGTTTCGAAGAGATGAAGCAGAATATCGGTGCAAAAATTTACAAAAAAATTGAAAAAATATTGTTAGAATTATTAATAAGAATTAAAGCTTTGCCAATAAAATAAAACTACATGCTTTGTACGCATTAACATATATTTCTCACATAAAAATGTAAAAATTAATTATATCAATTTATATCCTAATAACAAACAAAATTTCGTAATAAACACATCGCAAATCTGTTTTCAGAAACAAATAATTGTATGCGCGGCTGGTCCAATAAAAAGTTAATTAATTACGAAGCGATAACATTACCTTTGGTAAATCAACGTCAAACGAGTCGCATTATATTTCGAGTCATGTCACAGTCAAATTATCGCGTAATTTAATAACCACTTTAACAACTGATACGAAAATTACGGCCGATTATTTAAATGCAGGAGACAATAATCGCGGCAAGCTAGCAGAGACAGGAATATAGCAACTTTGGCTTCGCAAAAGGACGAAAATTCTCGACGATATAATATGTCCATAGGCAGCTGTATCGGCGAGAGAGCGTTTATTTCAAAGTTTATCCATTAAGTGCATTGACTAAGGAGCAAAGTGTATGGCGCCGTCGTCGCCGACTTTATAATCCGGAATTTTCCCAAGAACTAGGCGCCGCGCCTTGGTATTCAATTTATTATTACTCGAAACGGTGAAAAGATTATTCGATATCGAATTAATAGAAGAATCTCAACTTTCGAAAAGATCTCGAATAATTTGCAACTTTTCCCTGTGCGTAAACCTACGCTTCGATTAACATTTTTCTTATTCATCAATTATACAAACTATTATTTTCTATAATTTATTTAGCCATATATTTTTTTTAAATTAACAATATTTATTAATCGAGATAAAATAAGTCCAAGACTGAAGAATATATTTTTGCTTCCTCATAAAGGAAGGTTTGTTTTCAAAACATGTTTATCTTTTAATTTTTGATGCCCATCAGAATGTTCTAAAAATCACATTTTTACAAAATGTCTGCATGTGTATATGTTATATGTGTATGTGTATAAAAAGGACGCGATTGCTCTAACTTTCGCAAATTTTGAGATATCGGCCTACATTTTTTTACATGAATAGAAAGTCATTAATTTGGTTGTTGGTATTGAATTTAACTAGGATTGATAGAAAAATTTATTTTTAAAAAAATTTTGAATTTTTTCTTTTTAATTTTGATGTGATTGCTCAAATTTCTATAAATTTTGAGATATTGGGCTAAATGCTTTTACATGAATAGAGTATCGTTAAAATATGGTTGGTATTAAAGAAAATTGATATTGATAAGAATTAGTGAAAGGGTTTATTTTTTGAAATTTTGAATTTTTTTAAATTTTCAAATTTTGGATTTGTCCAAATTTTTTACATGAATAAAGTATTATTAAAGGTTGGTTGGTATTAAATTTAGCTAGGATTAAGAAAGAGATTTATTTTTTTTTAATTTCAAATTTTTCCAAAAAAGTGTGTGGTTGCTCTAACTTCTGCAAATTTTGAAATATGGGACTACAATTTTTTACATGAATGAAATATTATTAAAGATTGGTTAATATTGAATTTAGTTAAAATCGGTAAAGGGATTTATTTTTTTTTTTTTAATTTAGAATTTTTCCCAAAAATATGTGGTTGCTTTAACTTAATTTTCGCAAATTTTGAGATATTGGGCTAAATATTTTTACATGAATAGAGTATCGTTAAAGAATGATTGGTATCGAATTTGATAAGAATTGGTGAAATACTTCATTTTTTGAAATTTTAAATTTTTCTAAATTTAAAAATTTTTGATTTTTCCAAATTTTTTTACATAAATAGGGTATCATTAAAGGTTGGTTGATATTAAATTTAGCTAGGATTAAAAAAGAGATTTATTTTTTAGAAAATTTTGAATTTTTCCAAAAAGGTATGTGGTTGCTCTAACTTTCATAAATTTCGAGATATCAGGCAAAATATTTAGACATGAATAAAATATCATTGAAAGATAGTATTGAATTTGGACGTATTTGTAATTACGATTACTCATATTATGGAGAAAAGGAAATAAAATTATGAGGAAGCAATGTGCAAGTTTCTAATTTGCACAATTTTTTACTTATTTCGTTTTTACATGCCTAAAATATCTCTCGTATAATAATTGTAATACGTGGAAATTCACAAAGAGAGGATGATTCATATAGATTCACTCTATCTGTCGCAATATCTCGCAGGTTTTTTCGACTTTTCGTCCATATTGGCGTGCATGTACTCGATGCACTCGATGCACCCGATGGCCCGGAATTCCGTTTTTCCTTCTGATTCTGTCAGCGCGCCACGAACTCGTACCTTATTTTCACTGTCCTCGCCAGAAATCTGTTCACCGAGCAAAACTGCGGATCGAACGAATTCGTTACGACACACGAGAGGACACGAGGACAAAAAAACAGCGCGCGTGACATCTGCCGTCCATCGGGCGGGGGCGGGACCTTTTTTGTAATAAAGCGTTCGGAAATCCCAGAAAAAGCGTCATCGCGGATTAAGCGGACGGCCGATATTAAAGTGCAATCTGAAATTCGACGGTCGCGGAAAAAAAGAGACGAAGCGTAGGAAGCGTTGGTTATTATTTGCACGGCAAATGGCCGTTTAATGGTCGACGTTGCGGATATGTTGCGGAAACATTGTCCGCGTCCCGATCCGTCCCCTTCGAGAAGCCATAAAATAAACGCTATTTTAATCTTACACGTCAGCTATAGAGGACAAGATTTTTTGCATTTCGAATATATTTTAGCAATTTATTATCCAATTAAAATAAATGGAAAAATCTTATTAAATGCTTATTGCAGATCATCATTCGGACATTAGAAAATTTATTCTTGGTGACCATATGTCGGCGGATCATAAAAGTTTCACACGTAAAAGTTTGAGTCTCTTACATGACTCTATTCTGACAGTTTGAGATTAATAAACTTTGTGAAACATCTCGCACGTTGTCTGTCACTGCAGACTGTACTAATCGCAAAAAATTCATCATTAATGTCTCAACGAAAGGCGAATGCAAATTCATTGATTTAGCGATACTTTTTCCAATATACGTCGTAAGTCGCACAGTTGACATTAAGCCACGCGGAAACGAATAAAAAACACGTAATGTCGTGTGGCGAGAGGGAGGTGGATGGGGTAGAGGAAGAAGCGAAAGTCGAAGGTAAAAGCAAATCGAATCAAATATTATATCACGCTATTATCAACAGGTTCTTTCCATTTAAGCATTTATTGGCAAACATCCAACGACGGCGACCTTGAAAGGACTATGAAAAGAACGCGACTATGAAAGAACGCGTGCTCCCCATCCCCTTCCGCTTCCTTTCCGCGACAAAAGGTAGAGATCTCATTCTATTTAACGTCGCGAGAACTGCACATCTGCGCCGCATCCTTACGGATCGAATAATTAATTCATATCAGTCGTCGCTCCTGCATGATTTGTACATCCTAAAATTGTCAAATCTGAAGCAGTAAACTTAGAGCTGAGCTATTATGAAAAATGTGAAAACAGAATATAGAGTAAAAATTCTTTTTCTATCGAGAAACAGAAGCATGATAAGAAATAAGAAAATATATACAGAGTGTCTCTAATCACTCGTATAAATCTTTTAAGAAAAAGAGAAGTGAAAATTTTATCAAAAATCGCAAATATTTCAAGAATTATTCTAATTGGTTTCGCTCCATTATATTTTCAATTTCGGGGCTGATCGGAAATGAGCAATTTAGAAAAAAAAATCAGAAAAAGAAATCAAATTTTCATCAAATTTTTTAAATGGAACATGACATATTTTATTGCAGATTTGGATTGGTCCCAAACATTTTTTTTCTAAAATAAACACTTAGCTTGAACAAATACACATTAAAATTTGCCTAGAAATGCAGTTAAAATTTATTTATTCGTCACACTTTCAAGATTATTTCCAGATTATTAATAAATATTTAATCCCTTATGTAATAAAGTTTACTAACCTATCATGTTACTCTCCAATATATTATTTTATAACCGTGTTATTAAAATAATAACAAATTCATTTAATTTGTTTATTTATTTTTGTAAATAAAATTTCTTTTATTTATGTTTATGTATAATCAAATTTGCAATAAAAGATGCCATGTTCCATTCAAAAAATTTGATCAGATTTGGATATTCCACTTCTAGCTACATCCTGTTCGCAAATCACACTTTAAAAATCATTTCAAAGTCAGTAGAAACATTTAAAAAAAACTGTTTGGGACAAAAGTTTCTTATTTTTTGCCGAGAAATCCGAATCTGCAACAAAAAATGCATTCCATTTAAAAAATTAGACTTCTTCTGAACAGATTCCATTTTTGGTCAATACCGGAAGTTGAAAATCACCATAAAATCATCGAAATTTCTGCGATTTTTGAATCCACTTGAATCACATATTGCTAGAAAAGAATCGATTTATCAGATCAATGCGAATCTTCAAATCGCATCTCGATTATCAAAAAGGGAGCTCAGCTGCTACGTCATTCAAACGCGGTCCCCGAGGACCGCGGGCCATCGGCCAAGTCGGTCGCGAGAAATACGGAAAATACGAAAGGCATTAGCGCGCCGGCTGCTACCGGATGTGCAACACGTACGTACGCACGAGTGTGTGTGTGTGTGTGTGTGTGTGTGTGTGTGTGTGTGCACGCGCACATGGCCAGACGAGCGAGAAGTTTTTCCATCGCTCCAGCGAAAATTGCGTCGGGATGGTTAATGGTCGTCACGGACGGACGGGGCCCATCAGCCATGCCGGAAGAACGCATCCCGAGAACAGCGGACGAGAAATACGTGGCAGGGAGAAAAAGGAGGGAGAAGGGTAGAGTATCAGCGCTTCGTTTACCGCCACCGAAACCACTTCCTGACCCGCGCGGAGAACGTTCTCCTCACTCGCGAACGTTCTCCTCACTCGCGAACGAAACGGGGGTAACGTTGTAACGATATTCTTCTCTCGCGAAGAGTTGATAGAGTCGAGAATTCTGGGTTAATTGGTAGAGTAAAATTTTCTTGTCCGCGCAAGCTCAATCTGCGATAATATTTTCAAACTTTGTACTGTATTATATAATTAATTTAGTTTTGATGTTTATAGATATGTATTGCTTTCTCATAACGAAAGCTTTGTTTTCATGAAAATTTTGTTTTTTTTCAAATTTCGATGCCATTGTATTCAGAATGTTCTAAAACATCGAAAAAACATATTTTTACAAAATATCGAGTATGTGTGTATGTATGTTTGTATGTGCACCAAAGGACCGTGGTTTGATTATCTGCTGTAAATTTTAAGATAATGAGCTAATTTTTTATATGAATAAAGTGTCATTCAAGGTCGGTTGGTATTGTTCTTGGCTAGGATCAATAATGGGGTTTATTTTTATAAAATTTTAAATTCTTTAAAAAAAGGTGTTCTAACTTTCGCAAATTTTTAGATATTTGTCTAAATTTTTTTATACCAATAGAATATTATCAAAGGATTTTTGGTATTGAATTTAATGAGAATTGGTAAAAGGATTTATTTTTTATGAAATTTTGAATTTTTCAATTAATATATGTGCATGCTATAACTTTCACAAATTTTGAGATATTAGGCTAAATATTTTTACATTAATAGACTAGCATTAAAGAATGGTTGGTATTGATTTTAACCAGAATTGATGAAAAAATTCATTTTTTATAAAATTTTGATTTTTTCTAAAAAAAATAGATTTAGTTGCTCTAACTTCATTAAATTTTGAAATATTGGGCTAAATATTTTTACATTAATAGAGTATCATTAAAGCATGATTGGTATTGAATTTGATTAGAATTGTTGAAACGGTTCATTTTTTATAAAATTTTGAATTTTTTCAATAAATGCTTGTTCACCTAATTTCTGTAAATTTTTTAAATATTAAATTAAATTGTTTTATATAAATAGAATATCATTAAATTATGATTGGTAAAACTATTTTAGAGTCCCGGAAACTGATATCATTTCAAATTGTAATTACGATTACTAATATTATAAAAAAAAAGGAAATAAAAATTATGAGGAAGCCATGTGCAAGTTTTTAATTTACACAATTTCTTTTTTTGTTTTTTTTGTTGTTTTTATAAGATTAATGACTGCGATATTACTTACTCACTGTTCAATTTACTTTATTATTACACATTTGATGAACATTGACAGTTTCTTTTCTAGTATAAAAAGCAACATCAATACAATATCTAATACATTTAAAAATTAGTTAGCTTTATCTAGCATTGATAAAAAGCATATACTGAAAAAGCAATATAAAAGAAAAAAATTGAGGATTATACGGCCTTGTTTAACGATTTGCATTCGTCCCCGTCATGGGCGGTCACGCGGTAAGAACGAAACGCGTGGGATTAAATTCAGAATAGATGTAAACCGCGGAGAGAGAGACAAATGAAAAGGACATCAAGAAAAACGTCTCTCGCTCGGTGGATCTTTAAAACGCGCGCGCGCGCGTCGTAAGAAAAATAATTAAGAAGCTCGTCGTCGACTTTACGTCCCAGTCGGAAGCCAGCGGTTTACGGCGCGAAAGAAAAAATGGAAATAGTGCAGGGACGTTGGCTTGATTATCGTCGGACACTAGTGGCGAATATCTCAAGAAGAATAGTTAAAATTTAAGGGAATCCGTCTTGCGGCGGTCTGTGAAACGGCGGTGGATATACTAACCGCACGCGCGAAACAATGAATTCGTACTTTAGAATGTAAATGTTTCTCTCATGCGGATTAAGTACACCGTACACAAGCATCTCATTAGAATGCTACAGTAGAGCAAATTTCATTAAGCACAGCCAAAAAAACCACTAACACACACTATGCTATACAAAATTATATAGGGTGTCCTAATTAGATCGATAAACTTCACGTGGTTGAAGAACACCATAACAAGCCAATTTGGTCAATAAACTTGTGTCTGCAAATGAGCCATTTTGACACTAGAGAATTAAAGACTAATAAAAGCAAAAATCTTTGACAAAAATTATTTTTTCAAAATTTTATTAACACAGTTAAATAGAGATATTTCTATCGTGAAATTTTTGTATAAAATATTTTTTGATATCTTGAATAATTTTCGAGATATATCGAGAAAAGTAAAAACCTACTCTACTTATGAAATTGATTTCAGAGAAATAGAAAAATGATTTCATGTCTTAAAATTTTTTAAGTTTTTGGGAGGTAACTGAAAATTTTTCTTTTTTATAATTTTTAAATTCATCTATTTATCCTTCCCCTCTTCCTACATCTATATGAAGTTTCATCAAAATCAGAATTTTTGGATTCACGATATTTCCTGGTTAATCTTTGATTCTCTAGTGCAAAAACGGTTCATTTACGAACATAAGTTTATTGGCAACATTGGTTTGTTTTAATATTCTTTATAATTACCTAAAGTTTGTCGATCGAATTCTGGGATATTTTATATACATACAGAATAAATCAATGTAGAAAAACAAATAATTGTTTTTAATAAAAATACATTATAAATAATTACATACTGTTTCTTAAAAACAATTATTTTTTTTATACCAATTGATTTGCCTCATTATTTTGTATATAAAAGTATTACGATAAGAATATCGAAAGCTAAATATTTTACAAGATATTTTATATCTTTATCAAAATATATCAGAATAAGATATAGAACAACTCAAAAAATACTTAATAAAAGAATACTTTATTATAGTATTTTGAAAAGCTCTCGAGATAATCTATACGAATATGCAACGAAAAATAAAAGGTCTCATTTAAGAATTTAAAAGTGATCTTTACGTGACTTTCACGTGACCTTCACGTGACCTTCAAATGACTATCCAAGATCAAATCATTGCCATCTTATGTCCCTCTTGAAATTATACAACTTGTTTAAAATTTTTTTGTTTATAGAGAGTTACAGAAAAGATATCAAAATGCATTATTTAAAATGGGACACTCTATATAT
>JBCEZX010000049.1:2547469-2558559 GCA_039654345.1 Cataglyphis cursor
TTAATTTTTTAATTTAACTTTTAATTGTTTAATTAGTTACTACTCAACCTTGATCAATATTGAAGTCGTGTGAAAATAGTTGATCGTAATACGAATATTTCATTTGTCGTACAAGTTTGTCGGACATGTCGCTGTTGGATAAAGAATTAACTTTTAACTTTAAATTTTTGTTTATCTAATCTTTTACGTAAACTTGTTCAATTTTGGTGTCATTAACTTTAAACTTAATTTAGTTAAAAAAAAATTAATTTACTCAATCCTGTATGTATGACAATCAACTCGAAAAAAGATAATATTTATTATATATTATTTTTAAGATATAAATTCAATATTAACAATTATTTTTATACGAGCATTAGTCGCACATAACTCCCATACAGTTAAATGTATGTTGTTTCGGAGGATTTCGAGACACGTCCGAAATCAGTGTAGACGACGTAGCCGTAGGATACGCGTGGTATAAAATAAAGAATCATTCCGGGCGCTCTCCTATCGGCCAGCAATATCAGCGGGAATTGAAATAGTCGTGATATTTCTTTGAGAGGTGAGAGTGAAGGGAAGCGACGACGGTGGTGGGCGATGAGGAAAAATAATAAAAGACGGCGAATGGGGTTTTTGCGGTACACGGACCGCGAGACGACGACGCCGCGGGGAAAAATAGAGGACGTGTTAGTTCGCTCTCTCGTCGTCGCTCTACAATCAGATTTCTTAGCGCGACGCTCCCATCAGAAGCGCCGATACTCGAACCCCTTTATCGCGATTGGGGTAAAAGCGGACGCTATTGGATGACAATGACGACGCGGAGACAAAAGAAACGAGCGACTTTCCGCGATGAGAAACGGACATCGAACGGAGATCGAAGGTATATCTGTGGGTGCGACTATTTTCGGAGAAAGGACAGTGTCGTCCGAAAGTATGTGACGCAACAAATTGTCAATTATAATTAAATGCGACAAAACTTGCCACTATGTATATGTATGTGTGTCTATATGTTTACGAATTAAATGAATAAATTTTTTACATTTGTCATATTCATTTATATTTAAGGAACACAAATCTTGTTCATTGTCAGTATAAAATTGCAACATCATAATTAAAATGCAATTAATTTTATTGAATTATATATTTGATAATTCTCATTATAAAGTATAATAAATCCAGCAAAAAAAATTTATCGTATTTTTTAATTTGCAAATATTAATTACTTTGTCTTATTTTCTTTCATCATTTTGGAATTAATTTTTTTATTTAATTAATTAATGGGATTAATTTTTGTATATTTATTCTACACATGAAAAGATCCTATATTTATAATTATGTTACAAAAATTATTTTATGCATTCTTGAATCATTAATTTTATTTTTGTCGTCTTAATGAATCGCCATTGCAAAAAAAAAGCGCTTTAAGGGGAAACATCAGAGTAATTGCGGTACAAAACAGCGAAGTTGAAACAAAATGGCCAATTAACGCGTAATACTTGTTCAAAAATCTTTACTGCTCTCCGTAAATTACGGTCCTAGCAACAAGATGAAAACAGTCGAAATTAAGGAGAGATGCTTCGGCATCCTCGAAATATGAAACGGAGTAACTGAGCTTGGCGGTACGTATTCCGCGCATTTGCAATTACATTGGGCTCTGCATATTCATCGCACGTGAATTTGAATTCAAGAATATATACGGCGAAAGTATTTTTGCGTCTTTCAAAGAAGTCTCTACCACAACTAAACGGTTCCTCCGAATCTAATATTAAGCAACGAGAGAATGCTGAGAATGATGCGAAATTCACGTTTACATAACAAAATAGAAAACGAAATTAATACTGTTATTTATAGAATTATTTATAAAGGGACTGTTTTTAAAAAATTTAATTTCGAAATCTGCATTTAGTGTACTAAGTCTTTTTTTGACGAATCTGAATAGGGATTCTTGTTATTATTAATGAATTTAATTAACATCTACATTAATTTCAAGAGAATGGTTTCTCTTCCGTCGAAATCACTGCAGTCTACTTGTCATCAGCTTCAAATGCACCGACGCTATTTATCGAGCAGGGAATAAGCTCCTTTGTAAAATGCGCGCTTATCGAAGCCGCACAATAGTGAGTGGGAGAGTCCGTAAACCAGGCCGCTGAGAGGTATCGAGAGAGAGAGAGAGAGAGAGAGAGAGAGAGAGAGAAACCGGGTAAGTTTAATATTACTATCAGAACATTGTCTACAAGTCCTGCGGGGCAAGTTGCGGTCTGACGCTCGACGCACCAACTCTTGTCACAGGATTCAACTTCCACAGGTTGGTCGGAGCGTGACGGCGTGAGCTCGTTGCTCGAAAGCGGGACAAAAAAGAAGAATGACGAGAGACAGAAAGACGAAGGGACAGAGCAAAATAGCGCATGTGTGCGAAAATGCGAACGATACTCGTCGGCTGAGGCAACATGCCCCGGGAAAGGGAGATGGGAAGAGAGAGAGAGAGAGAGAGAGAGAGAGAGAGACAAAAAGAGAGAGAGAGAGAGAGACAAAAAGAGAGAGAGAGAGAGAGAGAGAGAGAGAGAAAGAAACAGAGAGAGGAAAGCGGCTTCTTTCACCGCAACTCGTCCTGTCCGGCAGAAACTCGCGGGAACGACTGTGTTTGCATAGTTGTCCTGTTTACATTCGACCCAGAATTCCGCCCTACGGGATTACACGAATAGCGCAATGTCCGCGGGCTGAGAAAAGGGCGTCGATGTGCGCCAGACGACTGTTTAGCGTCTCATCTCAAACAAGATTCGCGAGAGATGCTCGATTCTCGGTTAATTCCGCCGTTGCTGCAAGAACGATCCACTTTAATCCTCTAGCATAAATTTTGTTAAGCTTTCAGAACCACGAATGGCTTCCATGATCAATCATAATTCCATTTTCAAAGAATTCAAATACATAATGAAAAAATTTTAATATTTGATTATATGTATTCTGACACACATACATACACACTGAACTTCACTTTATTAAACTATGATATTTAAAGCGTGTCTGTAGTTACATTAAAGATTTTTAATCATCAAGATATTTTTTTTTTTTTTAAACTTAAGAAACTTTGAAAAAGTAGGATCCAAGAAATCAACTAAAGAATTTTCTTTTTTATACTTTTGGTTAATCCAGAGAGCTAATACATGGAAAATATGTATATTCTAAGTTGCTGCAAGCAGAGAAGTCTGATTAAAACGTAAATAGCTATCATCTCAAGAAACATGTTTTTGCGGAAAGTTTAATTAAAGAGAGAAAGAAACTATTTTGGTGGCAAAAAGAATTAAAGGAAGATTGTAGCAAGCTGGGAATACTTTGTGGTAAGAAGCGGCCGAGAGCTTGTTAGATTTTGCGACATTTTTAGATTAAGTACTTTACCAAGCAACCAGCAAGATAAAGATTAGAAACTGTTCAATTTTATTAATAGTTCAATTTTATTAATGAGATCAAAATCCGGAATATTTTATTGGCGTATTAATTCAACGAGATCATAAAATTTTTATCATGCCCCGATTTAAAAAGTGTTAGGGAATTTAATTAAACTAAATAATTTTGTATTTATTTAATCACATCATTTCATTTCACTCAAAATCTGATTAAATGATTAATTATCAATGTTACATTATATAATATTAATTATGATGTTAAAAGTGCTTTTAAAGAAATAGAGAAATAATTTCTCTCAAAACAAAACAAAAAATAATGTCAATATTAATTCTCAGTAATCTTTTTAATAAATAATAAGAGTGTATATTATGTAGAGTCACAAAAAAAATTTTTGAACTATTATGAAAGAGAAAAAAAGAGAGAAAGATGGAGAGAGAAAGAGAAAGAGAGAGAGAGAGAAAGGAGAAAAGAAAAGCTCTCTTCCTAATCTCTTAAATATTTTTCAAAATATCTATCGCGTTGTAATTCAGTTTAAATATTTTATATAATGTCAAGAATTTTTATTAAATATCTGTTTATTTTTATAATTATTATACTCCGATCAATCGTTTTTACATATATGTATATACAGATATATATACATAAAAGTCCAGAGTAACCCTTTCTCGTGCTCCTAGATCTTCTTTTACGATACTCCGGAGCTTTACATGGAGCTTCGAATTTTTATGCACGTTACTCAAAATGGACGTCGCACATGACTATAATCGAGAGACGCGTTTATAAAACAAGAGGACCGTGCTCGAGAATTAATGCTTATCGTTACGTCGTTTACGCAGAAAAGCGTCATGCATCTTTCATTTCGCGGAGATTTTCTTTACACGAGATTACTCCGGTTCGCTCTCTTTACCGAACTTTCCGCGACGCGACGCGACGCGACGGCCGCCTAAAGCACGTTAATTCAGTTCTCTCTGCACTTTATACGATAAAAGCTCCGTCGCGATATTCGCCTTGCACGAGGCAAGACGCAGACCTCTCCGCTCAGCTTTTTTCCTAGCGATCGTACGTGTTACACACGCTCGCGTGCACATAATTTCGGAAAAGCACTAGATATGTACTAAGTATCTCAGAAATTGTGTATATATTTTTTCAACATTTTTCCTTCAACAAAAAATATTTATTATTGCAATAATTCATAATCTTTAAATTTAAGATGAATGCAAATTAAAATAATTTTACCCAATTATTAAGTTTTTTATAAATATGTATATGTATATAAATAACAAATTATTTTATTCTTTATAATTTATTTCATATAACTTTTTAATATATTGAAATTTGTAATTGAAAATTTAAATTAGACTTGAGAAAGTGTGTATTTTTTTATACTCTCTGTATGTATTATGTCTTGGTGTGAGTTTGTTGCCACTCTACATTTTGCTGAAATCGCGCCGAATCTATATAGCAATGAATTATGAGAGGATTATCCGTACTTCCGGTGCAAATAAAACGATCGTTTTAGATCGCATAGATTTTAAATGTCAAACTGGCGATTAACTCTTATCGATTGAATTTTTTATTCATGCAAACGTTCATAAAGAAAAGGTATTTACTTAATATAATTGTATGAAATTAATTTTTACTTTTAAAATTAAAAAAATTGTAGTTAATAATTAAAAGAAGATAAAAAAAATATTTTAAAGATTTAAAAAATAAAATTGAGATTTTGAATAACGCTAAAAGCAATATTATAACTGATTATATTTTAAAGAACTTAGCGGTTTTTGCTTTTTAGAAGAAACACTAGAAAGGGGAAATGGAATTCATAGAACGCACATAGAATTTTCTACGCGATATTACTATATTTATTATATGTATAGTGGTATGGTATAGGGTAAAAGTGCATGAGTACATGCTTACGGAGAAAACGATCCATCATGGTTGGCCGTACTATGATTAATGGGGAATATGAAAACGCAATGTAAATGGGATTCAACCACTCGCCATTCTACGGCGCGAAGAATATTTTGATTTAACATAATTTATAACCAACGTGTATTATATTTTCCTAATGCACAGAAGCATAAAAAATATTTATCCATAAACGACATATTGATGACGCAACGTATTTAATGATGTAAGTTTAAAAAAAAGGTATTTCATTGCCATATACAATAAAATATATGATATATATGTACATCTGCACGTAGAAAAATAATTCGTCTCAAAATATTATAATAAAAATATATACAAAATATATATAAAAATATATACAATTTTAAAACATATATAATTAAAATTTTATATATTATTCAAAACGTCAAACGTTAAATAATTTAATAAATATTTTTGACTACACATTTTTATTATAATTTATAAAATTGCACTGAGATCAAAATGTGAAGTTTATGATGCCGAACTTATACATATAACTATTATCGCTATTCTCTTGGAAAGAAAGGAGAGATCCCCTTCCCTTCGAGTGAATTGCAGAAAGGGCAGACGACAGTATCGAAGGAAACGAGATGCATATACGCGTGTATACGTGTGCACCGACCTGTTTACGGTGAACAAGCACATGGACACACGGAGAATGATATCGCGGAAAACCTACGGCTGTAAAGTAAAAAGAAATATATCTTCGTGTGCATTCTGCGACATCTGCGAAAGGACGCCTTATCCTTCAGTTTCCCAGGTGAAATACTCGTCTGGGCATTGGAACGAATTCTCACTTCTACATCAACGAAGATGCCGATAATAGCCGGACGAATTCTAAAGAATCTTCCATGCGGAAATTGCAGACAGCAAATTGCATTTTTGCTTTACTGTCTCCGCTTTACGATCCATGCTGCGATTAGTAAAGTTTGTCAAAATTAAGGGCAGCTTTTTAAGAGCAGCTTTCGAACATACGCGATTGAAGAATACGGTGAAGATTCTAAAGACAATCGAGCTAATCTCGGAAACAGCTGCGATATAGGAGAAAGATTTCTCCCGAGTATTTCTCCCGAGACACGAGACTTTATATTGTTTCGCCCGAGTCCCGAAACGTGCTCTCTCTCTCTCTCTCTCTCTCTCTCTCTCTCTCACCCGCTTTTTGATCCGCGCCCAACACGAAATTATCCAACTAAATTCAAAACTGGGGTGCGAACTTTATTGGGCGGAATAGTAGAAACGGCCGGAAGATTACTTCCACGGGGCCGCGCGAAAGGCCGTTGAAACTTCCAAGAGAGGCGGTTAACTAAGTTCCCGAGAAATGGACTTCAGATAGTTTTATGTCCTCCGCCTTACTTGTCTACATCTGGACATAATGGCGATCGCCCTCCACGTCTCCTATTTTCGATGATCACACGTTCATGATCGCGATAATCGATCTCGTTAGCCTGTCGATCCGCATTGGAAAGGATAATCGGTAAAAACAACTGAAGAACCATTGGCCAATGATTAGCTCGCAAAGCTAGTGTTTCTAGTAATTTTCTGTAATTTAACTTTTCTACAGAATAATATATCTACAGTATATATTTCAGAAGGAATTTTTGATAATTGACATTTTATATACAGAGTGTTTCAGAAATACTTGAACAAACGAGGGTAAGTTCTTCACACAAAGACGAGAAAAAAATGTTATATAAACATATGGCCGGAAACGTGTGCCTGATTTATGAGTTGTAATGAAAAGATTACATTCAATTCAGTATTATACTTGACCTAAATCCATTAGACTTTTATCTGTGGATACACCTAAAAAACCTAGTTTATGGAATTAAAACTGCAAATGAAGAAACGCTTCATCAACGTATTGTAGATGCCTGCGAAACCATTCGCAACCGTCATGAGATTTTTAAAAGGATCCGACAGTTCATGATGCGATGTATCCAAACATACATTGAAGCAGGTGAGAGATATTTTGAGCATTTGTTATGAATTGTGAGTAGATAAGCAATTGAGCTGAAGATGTATTACATTGGTCACGTGTCATTGTAGATATATTCTGTCAGTTTTTGTCAGTTTTGAAATCTTTCGATTAACGTATAAACTAGACATATCCGGATATATATTAATATAACATTTTTTTCTTGTTTTTATATGGAGAACTTATTAAAATTTGTTAAATTATTTTCAAAACAACCCTGTATATGTTGCATAGACTCTTACCTCAATGATAAATCAGAATAATAATGATATTTTAATATTACATAACTTATAGTAATAAAAAAATTAACTATTCATATTTTATTATACACAAGTGTTTTCTTCTTGACTTCTTATGACGTTTGCTTCTTTTGATACTTTTGATAATTCTTGCTCTATTCAAGGCTGCCCTAAAAATAAGATACGTGCTTCCATGATTTCAAGAAAGATTACAACAGAGATTTTAGAGGGGTAAAGAAATATCTTGTCCTCGTCGCGCCATGGAAAAAACCACTCGAGATTGATCAGCGGTATCGAAGTTTCCCTTGTTTGATCTTTCTTCGCAACTCCATAGAGATCAATCGTCGTATGTCTCGCATCCCCTTCGAAACTTCTTTTACCTCGGCCCGCTATTTCTGACTAAAACGCTGGTTTTACCCGATTTTCTCTCTCTCTCTTTTTCTCTCTATCTCTCTCTCCCTCTCCCGAACACTTCTCGATTTCGCGCTTTATCCGAATATGCTTCGAAATTGATCGACCAAGCGCGATGCACGCAGATTCGCCATTTCCAGATACCTCCGGGGAAATTTCTGTATTCCTCATTGCACGCGGAAAGGGCCGCGCGGAGACCTTCCAAAAGCTTTATTGAAAGCTGCGAGTCCATCGCCCCCCCCTCCCTTTCCTCCTCCCGCCCTCCTACCGCCGATTGCCAACGCGTTCCTCATCTCGCGGATCGATGCTCGAAATTTCGAGCCAAACTCGTTGGGCATCGAATTTCCGCCGAGACTTCTATCTGCGGAATGCTCGCAGATTCCCGGCGAAAAAAGTACGCGTTTTATACCTGGTGTCTACAATCATGATTGTATGGAGAAAAAGGATTCGAAAAATAATGATTATTGTGACGAATTAAATGTGCCAAGAAAACGCAAATATATAAACTTACTATATTATATATGAAAAAATGATATACAATTAATAATATGTACAACTGCAAATTATTATATTAGAATTTTTAGTTCTGTCTATTAATTTTGAAAAGCTATATTTTAATTATTTAGAAGAAAATTTCTTTTAATTGCAGCGTCTAAATAATGAAAGAAGAAAGTAATTCGTAATAATTTAAAAATATAATAATCTACTTTAGCCTGTAAATTAAATGCAGAAACTTACAAATTAAATTAAATGTATTGAAAAAAGCAAAAAAGCTTTACTAATTAATAATTTTCTCTTGATTGAAATGATATAATAATAACATACAAAACAATTGAAATTGTTTTGTTCATAGAGAATTAAAGTTAATGTTTTTAAATTTGCAATATACACATTATCAACCGCGTGCATTGTAACAAATAATTATAAACTAGTTTAATAAAAATATTAAAAATTCAATTTTAAATTTATTTCAAGTTTAATAAATTAGTATGAATAGTCGCCAAAACATTCCGTCATTCCAGGAAGGGATTACGAAAACGAAAAGAACCGGAAAAGCGTAAAAACAGGAAAGAACAAGAACAAACGTAAAAGAGAAGGCACGACAAGGCAGGAAAGCGCGTCAAAGAAGAAATGAGCAGACGAGACTGTGAGAGGGATAACGGAGGATCGCAAAATCCTTTATCTGTATCTGTTCAGGAAATTAAAAAGGACCACTGACACCGCATTGATTTCGATACCAACAGATCCTGTATGCGCTTCGGCATCAAGAGGAAGAGAAGAGAGATAGATAGATAGAAAGATAAATAGATAGATGGATGAATGAGAGACAGAGAGAGAAAGAGAGTACTAGTATAGGGAAATATATCCCTGCGATCCGCGGACGCTATTTGTAGCTCCGTTGTCAAAGGACGAAGCGTTGGAAGCGTTTGCGCAAACAGCTGCGAGGTAACTGCTTATATTGGCCTTCCTTTCTGCTCCTTCCTTGCCTCGCCTCGTCTCGCCCTCCACCATAGAGTGTCTGTCTTTGTCCGTCTGTATCCACGAACGTTTCTCTCTACGCTACTATTGTGCTCCTCGCATTCCCCGCGCAAAAACTGGGGAAAGGATTCGCTCGCGATTTAAAGCCGCGCGAAAAAATCGTCCGAATTTGCGTCAGACGTCAAGAGCGTATACGCAACGTTTATGTATTGCAGGAATTTGATTACGTTTGGTGGTTTTAATTTCGATGAAACGTAAGACCGATAGCAATTCGCTTTGTGGCTCTTCTCGCGATTATTACAATACTATCGTAGGGGAGAATAATATATGATTGTTCTAGTATATTATCCTCAGCGAGATTTTAACAATTTGAACGATTGTATTGTATCTTTGAAGAGAAGAGAGAGAGAGAAAGAGAGAGAGAGAGAGAGAGAGAGAGACAGAGAGTAGAGGAAGAAGTTGAAAATAAATCTCCCTGATGTTTTTATAGTGATCAGAGCATTAAAATGATATGCGTGTGATTATTTCCACGAATCTCCAATATTAATTTTTAATCTTTGCATGAGATATATCACATCCCTAGAAGTATGTCACAACACAAAAAATACAAATGACATTTTCACTTTCCAGTGCAACAAAATCAGATTAGAAGAACAACGACACTTCTGTCCTCTAGCGACTAACTTTGCAAAAGCAAGCTTATGACATTATTCCTCCACAAAGATATCGTTTCAGACATATCTCCTGTGGGCTTAACTTAAAATGTGAATTTTTTGAGTTGTAACATTGTTCTTCTAGGAGTGTGATATATATTTGTTTCTTAAATAATATTTGTGAAAAATTTTATGTATCTTCTAACGCAACAGAATAATAATAAGATTAAAAATTAAATATAAAGATAAAAAATTAAAATGAAACATACATATTTTTTGAAAAATTTTATTAAAAAAGTATAAACAAATAAATTGTTTTTTCTATAGAATAATGTAAATTGGACTTCTTATACTATTATTTACATTTTTGTTCATAACTTTCAATTATAATTACGCATATTATGTATATTTTATTCAAAAAAAATAAAGCATAATTTTAAAGGCTGATAAGTGGCAACAAATATATAATAATATATTTCATACAACCGATGCAAATATATACATTCTCTGAACGGCGTGATAAACTTGCCGTAAGAAAACTCATGGAATAGCCGAGAAGAATACTTCCGGATGCCCTCGCACCGACGTGGATTGCATTTCCTTAGAATGCATCGCCTCTTGTACGACAAGCGCCGTTCTATGCATTCGCGAATATAGCTACACGATTTTCTCAAGTTTATTCTTGATCGTCCAGTTTCGTTTTAAGCGATTTCTTAGATATCGTTTTGACGAGAAGCGTACGGTCCACGGAAAATGTCATTTTTTTTTTTAAGTAAAATAGAATAATACATTGATAAATAAATATATACAGAAATAATCTGCAAAACTGCAAAGATAACACCATTTAATAAAAAATTTTTTTTCGAACACCGGAATGAGAACAATATTACAAAAATTTAAGTTTTGACATCTGCCATTTTGAGTTTGATAATTTTGACATTATATTCGTATTCAGCGATCTAAAAAATTCTTAAATTTAAATAAACATAATTGAAAACTATTTTAAATCGTCAATGA
>JBCEZX010000049.1:2558659-2575173 GCA_039654345.1 Cataglyphis cursor
TATATTCGTATTCAGCGATCTAAAAAATTCTTAAATTTAAATAAACATAATTGAAAACTATTTTAAATCGTCAATGATCTCAGTCACAGCTAACTTCTACAATATACCTCATATTTAATCATGCATATCTTGATTATACCGATACCAAAAATTTCTTTTAAAGGTTGAAAATCCTAACAATATACTTTATTTTGATTGCAATAAAACTTCTCAACACGTCACATATTGTAGCTATAAATTAACAAAGTTGATGAAAATAGCTCTTTTTTGCAATTTTAATTGCAAATTTCTTAAAATTCTGACGCGATGAAGCAATTTTAAAGCCGGATTTGTGTTCAACGTCCAAAAATCTATCGTCCAGAAACAATTATTCTTGTTTCGGTGTTTTGTTTTTTTTTTAAATTGGGTAATCAATGATAACTTTTCAAATTCAATAAAAAAAATTTTATTTTCTTGCGAAGAGTACGTCAAACACGCTTACGCGTGTTCTGACACTCTACGCTGATTCCATCCTGTCTATAGATAAAAGCGCGCTCTCATTCAGATTGTTCGGCAACTCGCATGATAGCGCAGCACGCAAAACCAGTTCACTTTCGGACAATTGTGGTTGATGCTGTGAACACGGACAACGTTGGACACTCGATAGCCAACCGATGCGACGGATGAATTAAACTCGACGGTGGGCAGAGATTGAATTACCGGCGCATGTTTGCACGATATTGTGTGTCAACCCCCGCAGTTGCAATCAATATGCCGGCATTGAACTTTCAATTAGTGTCACTTAACTCGGCAAACACAGCCGCTCCTGTTCCGGTGGCGCGGGACGAAACGCATCTTCGTTCAGTTTTCTCGCGCGTAACACTTCCCCTTCTCCCCTCCCCCGCTCCCCCTTCTCTTTTCTTGTGTTTAGCTTTCGATATCACCCAGACAAACATTCTTAAAGGAAAAAAAGAGAGAACTGGTTAAGAGTTTTCCGAGTGGAATTTTGCTCTTATTTTCACTTCTCGAGTTTTTTATGTTTATGAATGTTAAAGGATTTTGATAGAATTTTTATTTACATAGGAATTGTATGATGCTGAACACCTACTTTGTATTTCAGATAAGCAGTAAAGGAACGATTTTCTACTTGGAGATTTAAAAGGGGAGCTTTCAGCAAAATTATAGATTAATATTATATCACATGAGGTATAAAACGTAGAATAGAAAAACTGAAGTGGGAATCCTAAATATTTCTTACCTTAACGGCAATCGCGAGCAACAAAGATCAACAGCTCTCGATTTTATTTTGCGCCAAAACTATTTTATAGAAAACTTAATATGATATCAGATAAAAAATCATTTCATAGACAAAAAATAGAAAAATAAAACAAGATTTCGATGACAATAAGATATCCCTATTTTATAATATATTTTATATGTCGTTTGCTATTTTTCTTTCATACAGTAACAGGATAATTATAATTTTATATATACAATATATATATATATACTTACTTGTGTTTATAATAATTGCATTGTAAAAGCATGTTCATTTTTCTACATATATTTTCTTTTAATTTTTTTTCTAATTTCTTTTTTAATTTAATTATTTTAAATATGTTAACGCAATCACGCGTTAATATGTAGATCATAAAAATAATCGTTTTATGTCCTTGTTGATTAAAATTTAATATATAGCTGTATTTTCTATTTTTTAATGATCTTGATACTGTTTCTTTATTTTTTATATATGATCTCGATGTCATTAAATCTATTGTTTACAATGCGTTTTCAAATAAAGCCATAGTCAATATTCACATGATACAGTCAGAGGGCAAACTATTTGCTCGAACACGGTCCGGAACACATAAGCTCTATTCAATTACAGGCGACGTAGCAGACGTCCGATAAGCATCGATTTCGCGACTAAGGGCGCTTCCACGTGCCAAGGAAAGCTAACGCAATGTCTCTAATCTCCCACACGACTTGCGACCCTCAGCAAGGGGCAACCTACCACCCGCCTACAAGGATCACGATCCTAAGCGCTCCATCGGCACGGTGGAGTGCCTTCGGGAATCTTATTGTAAGGGTCCGAGTAATCCAAACGTGTTCAGAAGTAATCACGAGCCACGTGATCCCATTTAGCGATGTTTCAATATAAATACCTCTTATAATTCACAGAGTGAGCCGTCTAATTCTCTTATCGTAAGAAATTATTTTCCGTCGTAAAAAGAAAGTCCAAGTACAGCGATTCGTGATATCTTCAAAAAAGGGACGGAAACATTTCTCAATACAAATTATTTAGAAAATTAAGAACTGAAATTTTATATATGATATATTAAATTAAGAATCAAAAATAAAAATTTTTATCTTACAATTAATTAAAATTAATTTAAAAGTCATTGAAACAGCTCTATTTTCGAATATACCGTCATTTGAATATATGGACAGACACTTTGATTGGCGAATCAGTTGGCTTTCGATGCATGTATGTTTGTATAGATCTTTATAACCGGATAGTCGACGGAGATGATCCGTGTTCCCGGTATCCTCGGACGCCTTTCGCGATGCATGTTAACCAGGCTTATTCAAGCAATATATTTGATAAACATCCGCTGACGCTACCATTCGGTGTTGCCACGACGATATTAAATTCTAGTTTTGCTGATTGCGCAACATCAACGCGTACAGATCAGCTTAATTAATTTTTTTAGGAGGAGGGAAGAGAAGTGAAAAAGGTCGTACGTCCGTGAGCAATCAATTTTCCTTTCGATATTATAAAGTATTAAGACTAAGTTTGCGTAAATCTTTGATTTCTGAAATCTCCCAAGTTCTCTAGAACTATTCTAGGATGTTTGCATTCGAAAATCTGCGGATTGTTAAATCTCCGGATTCCGAAACCGCCTGAATAGAGCCTTGTCTGTTCGTTACACTTACAAGGGTGTAACTGCATGCGTATATGCGTTATACGGCGATAAAGTTCGAAGGGTTGCCGAAGAGATTGGTTGGATTATCGAGAGACGTCTTAATCATGCAGTGGATAGTTTACATAGTTAAGAAGTTGCTTCGGAGAGAGAAATAGAGAGAGAGAGAGAGAGAGAGAGAGAGAGAGAGAGAGAAAGAGTGGGAAAGAAAGAAAGAAGGAAAGAGGGGATCCTAGGATTTAAACACTATATCTTAATTAGTGAACCAGCTATACTTCTTCGCCAATATTCTTCTATGTCATTAATAAGAACAGTGTTCCAGCTAGTTATGATACCGCTATCTCCGATGTACATTTTTAATTCTTCATCAGACATTCTGGCCTATTTTTCATCCGACCAAATTAAATATATAATGCATCGTACTATTTGTATTTTTTTTCAATTTTTTATTAATATAAGCGTTACAAAAAAAGATGAAGAAATTAATAATAAATAAAAAGAATGGCTGCACAAAATTGAAAGTTTAAAAATGCGACAGATTAAAACTTTTATTTTTTATTATTTAAAAGTTTCTAATATAAAATGAAATATCTGGAGCAATATTTTTAGCTATATTTAAAGCTATATTGAAAAACCTTTAGCTCTTTCAGAAATCTGTCTGCGAAGATATTATCTACTTTTATGTCAATATCTTTAATTTATTTAAAGACACCATTAAACTTTCTCTAGTTTTGCGATAATTAGAATCTAATTAAATTATAAAACTTGTACAATATTAACTAAGCTTAAAGCAAACTATATTACTATATCCTTATCTTAAAAAAAAAAAAAAAAAAAAAAAAAAATTATGCGTCTGATTTTATTTAATTTTAAGGTCATTCTTATATGTGTATGCGAGATTGTTTTATTGTTAGATGAAATTCAAATTTCCATCAAGTTCATTTTCCTTATTAAACAATGAACGTGCAAATTCGCGCATCATGTTTATCCTATTAGGGAGTCATAATGAGAGAATGCATGGCGATTAAGCTAGCCTACGGCCATTAACCATAACACGCACTCGTGTCCGATAATCTTCAAGCTGTTCAGTCATATGCGCGAAACCGTCAGGATCCGCGCCGTCAGAAGTGCCAACCGCAGTAGGTCCTGTCGCCTTGGTAATTAGTGGAATAGCATTCGAGTGCAAGTTACGACTCGCGGAGAGTGTTGTGGACTGACCGTGGGTTTCGGCCTAATCGATATCCGATCACTCGAGCAATACGTCAAGTACATCCCGCGCGCGTTTGTCCCCCCCCCCCATTTCTACAGAGCTCCCCTCTTCCTCCCTTTCTCTCCTTCGTCTGTATGTATACGTATATAATATGCATTCCACTCCTCGTATTTATGCACAGCGCTAATGCGCATCTGGTATGAGTGCGTGTATTGGGTGGAGCGAAAGTATCCGAAAGAATCGTATTTATATGCAAGATCCTTTTCCAGCTAAAAAGTTTATTCTACAAATTTTATACATTCTAAAAAAATCTATTCAAATATAAAATATAAATATTAGATTTTTAGAATATTTTTAAAAAGATTAATGATATTTTTTTTTTAATTGTTATTGATATATATTATAATAAGTTTTATGCAAGCTATTTTTTTTCAAAAGATTGAACGGTTATATTATTATATATTGATTATGTTTAATCGCTGTGCGATTGAACATATTGACATCCAATTTAACTCAGCAACTCGAGTGTTCAAGTTTTAGAAAGGTGACATATCGATTGGTCACCGATCAGAGCTATCGGGCGCGAGAGCAAAATTTGATAACACAAAACTTTGCGGTCGGAGAACCGTCTTGCGTCCCTAAGGCTAAAATATATATAGATAATTTGCTGACCCTTTTGGAAACTTTTGATTTCTGATATAACCCTTGATCGCGCGCCTTCAAGCTAGCCACAAATATGCGGTAAGTTCGCGAAGATCGTGACTGTGTGAGCAACAGAATATATAACGGCATACTATTTTTAAAACACCCGGTATATATGCGTATATATTTAATCGAAACGAAACGTGCCATCGTTTTTCAGGAAATTCAATAATTAAGTTCGCCATTAATCGTGAGAGGTCAGCTGGCCTCACACGATCTGCCGTTTGACGAGATAGTCAGTTACATCTATCGAAAAATAGAATTTTAATTTTTCGATTTTTCTTAATATCAATCTTTTAATGAATTTCTTTTATATTTCTTGGCCTGTATTTTTCAAACATTTTATTACAAATAAAAATTTCATTGCTCTCAAATAGACAATGAAATAATTGATGTTGTAGTGTAGAGAATATTTTGAGGGATTACATACCTATGATAGGCTTAAAATTAGATCAAAATTAAACAAATTTTTATTATGGGAAACATTATGTTTTATTAAAAAGTGAAAATATATGTCTTGTAAAGTAATCTTTTAAAAATATCTTGTCAAAGTTTCAATAAAAAATATCAAAAATTGATATTTTCTGACAGCTGTTTTCTTAAACGGTATTTGTAAAAAGAGTATCAGAGATATATTTGCCCCTTCTCATTCGAAACAAAAAACAAAAAAAAATTTTTCATTAAACTAAATGAATAAAACTAATGCTTGTTATAGAATATTTTCAATTTATGGCTTAGTTTTTTTTTATAAATAAAAAAAAGACCTATTTTTAGGTCAAAAGCCACATTTTTTGCTCTAAACCGCTATCATTTTTTGAAAAATCAATGTTTTCAAAATTGACTGTGACAAGTATTAGTTTTATTCATCTAGTTTAAGGAAAAATTATTGCTTTTTATTTTAGATGAGAGGGAACAGAGCTATCTCTGGTATCGCAAACACCGTTTTTAAAAATATCGTTTGGGAAAATAACTGCGAGGATCTTAATTTTTGATATTTTTTATTAAAAATTTGGGGAGATATTTTCAAAAGACCACTCTACAAAACATGTATTTTTATTTTTTAATAAAACATAATTTTATCCATAATAAAAATTTGTTGATTTTAATCTAGTTTTCGGTCTGTCAATACGTATGCAACTCCTTAATTTGTAAATTTTATTTTATCTACATTCATCATACATACACACAAAATCTATTAATACTTTTCTGCCATACATTGTTGTGCCGATAAAAATGATATCTAGAATATTCATAAGCAAAAATGTAATAAAGCAACTGGAAACTGCTACATCTTGTAATTTAGTGAAGACTCTTGAAATATATCTTCTGATCGGCTAGCATGAAATAAAAAGAGCCTTTGTCTTGCGCTTTTTCTCAATACCGATTCCTTCGGTAATCTTCTCCGTTCTCGTGGACTTGACAATTTCGACAAGCGACAGATGTGTTCTGCGTTTTTTCCCGTAAAGCAGAGCGAAGTAGAAAAAGTCGAATTGAATCAGATGACCACCAAAATCGTGCGCGAACAGACAACGATTGGAAAATCATAAACGAGCTATGGAAAAATTACAGTTGATACCATATTCTCATAAAGCGAAGAATTCCTTAAATGATCCTGATTAAATAAAAAAAATTAATATTGTTACGTCCGCCTTCTGTCGATCCGTCCATGTGTGTCGTCTGTGCTGGTGTGCTGTTCCGTCTGCAGGAGATGTCTCCTTGACGCGTCGTTAAGGTAGCGGTTAGTAAATAACAGCTGACATTTTTATGTTTTGAGTCGCCATCTTAGTCTCGCGGCGGATTTGATTACGTGCGGACGTTTCTGCGATTGATCCGATTTCTGTACAAACATTTATCCGTTCGTTCTGTATATTGTGTTCCATGTTTATTAAAGTTCTCTTTTATTAAATAAGTGTTCTTATTTACAGCGCGGAGTGTGTGAGTGTGTGAAACGTGTCGTGCGCGATTCGATATAACTCGAAGTCGTCGCGCGGACGTAACAATATGCCTAAGAAAATTAATTATTTACTTTATTTGTATGTATATATGTACGTTACAATCAGTTACATGTTATAATTTATTTTTTAATATCTTCCAAGAATAGAAAATAAATATTCTCTCCGTTTGAACAGACGTATTCTCGAAGTGAATGAAAGAGATGAATGAAAGGGCGGAATAATAACCTTTTGAAATGGTGCCTACAGACTTCACGCTCTTTCTGGATGCTAATTGGATCTTCGGATAAACCCGGACGAAAGCGCTCCGTGTCGACTTATTGAAATGAATATATTTATCTCACAATATATGAAATCAAATATCGTGGCATTTACTTACTTAATGAAAAAGAGGCATTGTTATATATAAAGTTCGAAAGTTTACTATTTCTCATCCAAAGATTGCATAATAATTATAAATCTAACTTGTCCCAAGAAACTCTTATCTCGAAATATTCTTAATTACTAAAACTTTTAAGATTTCTATTTTTAAATGGTCAAATAAATAATGATAATGGTAATACGGTAAACAAATAACGATACAGTAAAAAATACTAAAATTTATACTATTTTGAATTATATATAATATATGATTTATAGATAGATTTTTAATTATATATAATATATTATTTATTTATAAATTTAAAAGAGAATAGGCACATTTAAATTGAATGCAATATAAATTTTGATTTTAAATCCAATCTTTTAAACTCCATTTACTCTAAAACAAACTTGGCTTAACAATTTAAAGAGAAAATATATCCAAGGATTGAAATGCCTTGTATGGCGATAAAAATCTTTTTCGTAAAGTGACTGATCTTTTTTGTAAAGTGACTAGTATCAAGTTTGCCTATTTCGCCTAAGTTCTCTCGTACAATCCTTGAGTTACTGTTCTGTTCCACGAATTCTGAATCCACGAGGTGGTTCAAAAAAGTCATATCAGAGTGCCATCTCTTACATCCAAAAAAAACCTTAAGAGGCATGTTCCAAAAAAAAAAAATCTTTGTCCTATATTATTCCCAATTTTATTCTTAACTATTATGACAGTGATTTATACCACATAAAGTTATTGGAGAACATAATATGCAGTCAAAACATCTCATGTGTAATTATATCTATTATAATTATATAAATCTTTTATATGTATATATTTTAACCTAGGAACGTGAAATTTGGAAGATGCACTGTTTTTATGACGTAGATACCCACTAAGAAAAGATTTTTGGAAATTCTGTCTCTAAGGAAGTAAAAAAGGTCGAATTTTTTTTATAAGGATACCTATATCTCAAAAATCGAAGATGTTGCAGAAAATTGGTATTTAAATTCTTCTTTAAGAAACACGTGTTTTACCATTTTCCGAAAATCCAGTTAAGGGGTTAAAAAGGGAGTTGAATTTTTTTATAAAGATACCTAGACCTCAAAAACTGAATATGTTAGAAAAATAAAAATTGACATTTTATTTCTTCATTATAAAGTTTACGTGCCAAATTTTTTGCTCCTAATTTCAGTAGTTCTTAAAATATGAATATCACTAAAAAAAATTAATACCCTTTTTTCACATCTGACAGTTGAGTCATAATATATAATTATAATTTAATATTAATGTACATTATGTCTGCTACATAGGCGTGATGTAATTATGTTACAAAAACTCATGTTTCCACCACACATAATTGTACCGAATCCCAAAATCCACGCGAGCGAAGCCGCGGGACAACAGCCAGTATTGTATAATAAAAGAAAAATGGGAAATTGATATTAAAAATATTTTCAAAATTTGATTTTATCATTACTAAGAAATTTTATAGATATAAATATATGTATACGTGTAAATCCTTTTTACATACTTTCGAAAACTTTAGTAGAAAAAAAAACAAAACAAAAAACGATTATAAAGATCGAAGAGAGACGCAAGATTCTATTTTCCGCTTTAGGCCCTTCACTTTCACTACTGCTGCTCCACATTCCTGAAGACCTTCGGGAAAAGAGGAAAACTCGATTCGCCACGGCGTCACTCGAGCAGAAGATTCGCAAAGTTAAAAATTGTCTTCCTTGGTGTGCCGATGAAGTGCGAGTTTCGAGTACGGATCGGCGGCGGCGCGGCGTTGCGCTAAAGGCGGCCCGTAAATTGGATCTATCAGCGCGTTCGGATGGTGCTATATCATGCTGGAAGCAGCGGACAGAGAGAAGGAGCACCACCATCTTTCAACGTCAGCGCAGAGCCTAGTCGACCACCCACCCGTATCCGACCCCACGTTTGGAACACAACACAACACGACCCTCCTAACACCTTGCCCCCCCCCCTTCCCGCCCCCAACTCACGTTGGGATTGTCGACAATAGCCATTCTCTGTGCTTTTTATGATTCTCTCCAGCCGACCGAATCTAGTTCACTGATCAGACGCGGCTTGATTCGATGTAATTAATCGTAATTAATTCTCCCTTCTTATACCTGAATGTTCGTTCAGCAGAATTTTTCAAACATTTACAGATAAAGATTTTCAATGTTTGATATGAAATAATATATTTACATTGCATTAATGATAGCTAGAATAATATTTTTAATTTTGATTGAAAAATTTCACAAAAAAAGCGCAAAGATGATTTGACACTGATTTAGAAATATATAAAGAGCACTAAAATCATATTTACAATCAAGTCATTTATCGCTTAATTATTCCGCATTAACGGATATCGAAGTCGTTAAATTCGCTGAAGCTTTATTACCGAAGAATTCATGCCCAATTTGCTTGGCAATTAATTCTTCTAGTAATAACATCCCTTGGCGCCGTAATAATGACTAAATCGCATTTGCAAATAAAAGTTGTGAGAAAATGTAGAATTATCTTGTTATTTATACTGTATGAACTTAATTAATCCCAAGAGTTTAATGAAAACGTTGTCTTTTATCAGCATCTGGCTGATAATAACGAAAGAAGTTATACCTGCGCGCAATATTAATTATGCAACTGCAATATCCTGCGAAAACGCTTTCGCATGCTGCAAAACTAATAATTAATCGCGCGAATCAGATCGCAGGATTATTAATAGCCGCGGCGAATCTGTCTAGATTGGTGCAGAAGAGCAATCCGTATCGCAATCGTGTACTGATTTACTCAACTGCCTCGGACGATACATCGTCGATCTTCCCTAGCGACGTGCAGCCTTTTTGTCATCTCTCTCGCTGAATTGTATGTCAGGATACAAATAAGAGGCTCACTTAATATATACTTAAACCATTCAAGATAATACTAATGAATATTCTCCGCGCGAATATTCGCGTGTTTAAAATCAATAATGCGTAAATATTGCCTGCATAATACTACGTGATACTCATTTGTATTTTTTTAAAGATTGATAACAGTTTTTACGCTTAGAATATAATTCTCCTTTTCATTTATTAATGATATAATGAACGACTACTGTTATTGTAGTTTATTAAAATCTAATATTTTATCATCTTTCTTATCTAGAAAAAGATATTTGTCATCAAAAAAGACAAGTAAAAAATTGGGCAAATTAAAAACTTGCACATTGCTTCCTCATAATTTTATTTCCTTCCCTTTATAATATCAGTAAAAATATCTCATATTGGGCTAAAAATATTTATATTAGTTCGATATTTCAAAATTTGCGGAAGTTAGAGCAACCACATTTTTTTTAGAAAAATTCAAAATTTTACACAAATAAACTCTTTCACCAATTCTCTTCAAATTCAATATCAACCATTCTTTAATACAAAATCTCAAAATTTAGGGAAGTTAGAGTGTGCACAGACATTTATTAAAAAATTCAAAATTTCAAAAAAAAATAAACCCTTTCACCAATTCTCATCAAACTCAATACCAACTATTCTTTAATGATATTCTATTCATGTAAAAATATTTAGATCAATATCTCAAAATTTGAAAAAGTTAGAAAAACACCTTTTTTTTTAAAAATTTAAAATATTATAAGAAATAAATTTCTTTACTAATCTTAGCCAAATACAATACAATCCATCCTTTAATGATACTTAATTCATATAAAAAAATTTAGCCCGTTATTTCAAAATTTACGGAAGTTAGAGCAACCACGTCCTTTTTGTGCACATGCACACATACATACACACATACGGACATTTTGTAAAAATATGTTTTTTCGATGTTTTAGAACATTCTGAACACATTAGCATCAAAATTAAAAAAAAAAAATTTTTTTTCACAGAAACAAAGCTTCCTTTGCTTTGAGGAAGCAAAAAATGATATATTAATAAATATTTATATTTAAAATTTAATATTACACAAGCTGTTTTATACACTTTTCTTAATAAATCAGTATTGTCAATCAAAGCCAAAGTCTTTTGAAATTGCTTGCTGAATAATAAATTACACAAATGAGACGCGTGAAGAATTTTTCTCGCAGCGAAACACGCGCGAGTAAAATTCTCTTCGGTCGGTCAATCGAACCGTGTGCGCGATCCTATCCGATTGTGGCAATTAATTGTTCTTCGTCGATCGTCGGACACGTCGGGGGCCTCGATGCCGATTCTCGAGTGCATCTCTCTCAGAGCCAATCAGCCGCCGAGGTTTCTCGAGTGTCGAGTAGCGCAGCGCACGCTCGCGCAATGTGAGGGCACTCGAGAGAAATTGGAACGCATCCCAAAGTATATATACGTAGAGCAACCGTTCTGTTGCGAGGAAACAGCCCGACACTCTCGAGACGGATCGTCCGCTTTGAACCCCAATGTTACCGCAACGCGACTCCGTAAGACGGACGATCGTTTATGGACAGCTCGATACTCTATCAGTCTTTCACAAAAGTGACATCAGGAGAACGTCCAACAATGCAGTTTGATTTATATTTTATTAGGGATAACAAGATTTTAAACGTAAACTTTGAAACGTTGACTAGTTATTTGCGACTTAAAACGTTACATATTTTTGGCCAAAGTCCTATTATATATATAGTACTGGCTTATCATTACGTGAATATTGGTTTATTTATGAAAAGATTAATGCAGATCAGTGATGTTGACTTTGCAATTATGTAAAAAGAAAAAGTCTATCGCACATTCATAAAAGCAACGTATAAAACTTCATAAATCATGCACACGAGTATCCCAATATTAAGTGCAACGGAGTGCGCTACAGAGTCACTTTATCGAGAAAGGATTATCGAGAAGGATTGCGAATAAGGATGGATAGATTTAGATATGTATGCAGTGTAGATACGGGGCCGCACAGTGTCATCATTGATAACCGCACTTCGGAGAGGCTAAAGCCACCGCGCTTCCAGCTGGTTTAGCAGTCAAGGACGACTTGGGCGTCGAGCGATCCCATTTATCAGCATCGACGGTCCTGCCGGAATCCAGGATGCTCGATCTCAGGAGGTCGCCGCCACCGGAATGACGCTGCCATCTCGACGGGAGGATCAACGTATTCCGCGAGCATTGGACAAAGATGAGATGAAGGGAAGAAAGGAATTCGCCTGTCGCCGAAGAAACAGTCAACTAAAAAGGAATAAAGAAAGAAAGAAAAAGAAATAAGAGAAAGAGAGAGAGAGAGAGAGGACAGAAAATGAAATAAAGAGCAAAAAGAAACTAAAAAAAATTTAATAGAGAGAAGAGGATGTAAAATTTAAATAATATCAAAATAATTTACAGAATAATATCAAAAGTGTCAGAAACAGAAATCACAAAAATAAGAATTTTTTTATATAAAAATGTAAAGCAAAAGAAAAGAAAGAAAAAATTAAGAATATTGTAGATAAGAAATGCAAGCGGGAACAAGTGATTCCAAGTTAACCTCTTAAGGGACAATGTACAGATCGCGAGCTGCGAATGAAGGAAAAAAGAAATATGGAAAAAGGACAGCGATACACGCAACGAATTTCATCGTCGAATTTCGTCGTCGAGGATTAAGCGGCCGCAGGCAGTGCCACTAAATTTCTGTTCCCTCATTCAACTAATCCTACATTGGCAAGGCAATTAACTCCGAGCGGGCATAGGGATCTCCCGGTTCAGAGGTCTGTGTGCCTGTTGGTCCACATTCCTCCTCTCCTTCCAGCTACCGCTCGGCATCGTCGTTCTCACGACAGCGACGACGATGACGATGATGCCGACTCTGCAACTGCGTGTAATATCGCAAGACGTTGTTTTAGCGAGAAAATCGTATGTCTGCGAGAGATCACTATATCCTTCCATTCCCCGAGACCATCCGGCTGCCGCCACTTTGCCTTCTGCAGCGACCGGAAAGATAATCAAACTTCTTACCAGAGTGCGCGTGTGCGCGCACAATGAACCTTCTCGTTCCTTTCCCGGCTTTTCGGGATTTTCCTTCGTCCTTCTCTCTCTTTCTCTTTCTCGCTTTCTCTCTCTCTCTCTCTCTCTGTTTCTCTGGCCTACTCACACGTCCACTTCTCTGTTCTTCTATCCGGTATCGTCCGCCTCCGCGAATCTCGACTTAGTTATCTGTAACTAAGCTAATCTCAGCCAAGGAGTCGAGTCAGCCCGGCAACGCGATTCCCTGCTTCTCCCTCACTCGCTTAAACACGAGTCCGACCGATCTCGCCAAAGCCTTTAGAGTCCCTGCACTAATCCAACCCCTCCAAAGTTGTATATGTACGCGGATCGGAACGCTCAAGAATCGCTATTCCTCTATCCTCTCTTATTCTCTTTCTTTCTCTTTCTCTCTCACTCGCTATCTTTGTCTGTTTTTCTGGTTCTTCAAGGCCGACAACCATTGATGGCAAAACCAGCGATTCTCCGGGACGAGTTAACGGTAACGGACCGCCACTTTTATTAGCGACCTTGATTGCCGATTTCAGTCGAAATCTCCCTTTCGGATATGTTGTTTAATCTCAACTTCCGTTACGAGATCTCAGGAATATACTAACACGAGAGTTTTCGGAAATTGTCGCGGTGGAACTTGAAGAGAGAGAACTTTCTCGAAAACTTTTCTTTGTTCGAGGCCGAGAAAAAAGATTGGATTAAAAAATTATATTTAGGACACGAGAAGAAAATCTTTTCGTAATTTAATAGAGCATACTAGAGCAACATGTTTATTAACTTACAAGGTATATGTCACAACTGTCCGGAATCGATTTGGTTCTCCTTGAAATATATTATTAAATATAAATATCTAAGAGTATTTTTTTACGTGCGCATTTTTCGTGTTTAGGGGAAAACACTCCTTTAAAAAAAAAAAAAAATAGTGTTTTTTTTTTCAGATTGAATGTTGTCGAAACTATAAGAGACAGAAAAAAATTGTTAAACAAAACTTTAATGGCTTAAAGAGTATTTTGTAGTTACAAAAAAAAAATTTTTAATAAAAATGAAAAAATAAAAATAAAAAAATTTTCTGTTTTATAACTTTAAAGTAATCTTTGAGCCGTTAAATTTTTGTTAAACAATTTTTTTCTATTTTTTATAATTTTGACATCAAAATATTCAACCTCAAAAGCAAATCATCGTTCCAAAGGCGTGTTTCATCCCTTAAACACGAAAATTTACACATAAAAAAATACGTGTCTCTTAGATTTTTGTTTAATAACAATTTTTTGTTTATAATATTTCAAGGAGAACCAAATTGGTTTCAGACAGTTATGACATGTCTCTTATTAGTAGAAATTTATTTATTTATAAATAAGAAAGAGCACTCCTTTTAGTGCAAAAATAAAAATATAATTACAATTTCAACATCAGCAAAAAAAAAACGTAGAATAAGATGTTGAGAGAAAATATAGAAAAGACAGACTTTACAAGTTACAACAAATAAAAAAAAAATTAACCAAGACAATAAAATAATGATCATTTAAAAGGGCTAAGAGATTTGTGGAAGAAATCTACGGCGATTGGAGAATTCATTAACCAGTAAGGATAGTCGATTCAAAGGTTTGAATTTGCGAGGAAGTACGATGCACTTTCTCGTAAAAAATTAAATTGCTTCTAAAAGGCCTGGCTGAAATATACAATTCACGCGATCCAGTAAGTCCGGAGAAATAATACGCTTATTAATCAAAAAAATTTAAAAAGAAACGGTCCAAACAATCCAAACATCTTCTTCTACTTTCTAATGTTACAAACTTAAGCTTATTTAACACGTAATCATATGTATAGAAATTAAATAATAAATATAAATTATGTAATATATCCGAAATTTTTTCTTTCTAAACAGTATGTTTTTTTTTCTCGGGAAAAAAAATTAGAAACTTTTTCAAGATTGTGAGTAACCGTTTGTAGTTACAACTACTAATCGTCATATTTCAAGTCATCATTATACCAATAACTTGATATTTCTCAAATAAAGCAAAACAGCGGATCCGTGAAACCTTCATAAACGCGGGTGCAATATTAAGAATCATTAGAGGAGCCGACGCTCCGGAACAAACGCTCTTTGACGAGCTACGCTTGAAGGTAAATCAAGGAACCTTCAGTTCTCAACGAGTATCAGAATCGGGAAGCGAAAGGAGGAAAGACGGAGGTTCTTGGTTGAGGCGAAGCATCAATTGCTTCGTCGAGAATTGAAAGGACTTGATTAGTGATACGGATCGCTACCTTGCAAAACAGAATCCCCGTAAAATCTCAGGCTCTCTTATGCACGGGTTGTCGCGAAAAAGCGTTGAATTGCAAATCGAACGGGCAGCGATAATGCCGTAATAACGATCGTGTCGGGATTGCCGAACTGTAACGCGCAAATGCGACGCATCTAATCGCCGCATTAACGTTAATTATAAGCGTGCCGGATGTTACGCATTACGCCGATTTGGTGAACTTGTCAGCTGCATGTGTAACCCAAACGTGCCGTTCGGCAATTTGCTATCGATCGATTCTGCACGAGTTCTTCAAGAATTATAACCAGTACACATGCAACGTCAACAATCATTCTGTGATAAAGAGGAAGAACGCGATTATGGCTAAAAAATTATTCGACAGAAATATTTGACAATTTTTTAAATTAAAATATTTTAAAAGGATTAAGAACGATAAGATGCAATATTAATTGTCGCATTAAATACATTTCTCAAGAGAATTAACACATCTTTTTTAAATATTTATTATTAAAATATGACAGTAATATAGTCACATTCTCTCTTTAAGATAAAGAGAGTGAGAGAGAATAATTCCAAAATCTTTTTAATAAGATTTTAATAAAAACATACATATATTGAGGAAAAGAAGATGCACTCTTTCTTCATGTCATGCTTTCAGAATATAAAGGAAAAAAGTAGTCCGTCGCTAATTTTATCACGTACCGCGCAAATCTCGCGCCGCACACAATATCTCATCTCCGACAATTTACTTGCATTAAGCGGGATGCATAATTCAAATGAATGGTTTTAACTTCGATGCACGTCATCATCGATATCAGGCCGACTGAGCCTGCAGTGTATAAGTGTTCGTCGCGGAATATAACGGCGTAATGGGCGTCGCGGCTCGCATTTCCGCCGTAGGGGACTAGGCGATAATCCAATGGAATTGTTCGTGTGACGCGTACTCGTAATGCATACTTAAATACATTTCCTTGGCTATTAATGTATTTCAATGATTATAGAATTGGCCGTGTGCATGACTTTCGCACAAATTGTTTCTCTTCTTCTCTTTTCCTTGATATACAGGGTCCTAGACCGTACACCCCTTTTCTTTCAAAAACTAAGCATTTTAGAGAAAAATGTTTTGAACAAAAATTGTATGGTTTTGAGGGGAACATAAGATGGTGTCATTGGTTTG
>JBCEZX010000049.1:2603602-2618809 GCA_039654345.1 Cataglyphis cursor
TATATATATGTATATGTATATGTATATGTATGTATGTAAGTATATATATCAAATTTTTTTTTAATTCTCAAAAATTATATTATGTTTTAATTATGTACATATATCTATAATTTCAGAAAACGCGCAATATTATTATAAAATAATTATTAATTATAAGTTTATTTTACGAAGAATAGATAAATAATATCAGCGTTTTACAAAAAAATGTAAAAGTAAAGTAATTTAAAAATTTTAATACTTAAAAATAATTGAATTATTAAATAATCTAAATAATCTTTAATAATTTAACCTTTTAATAATTTAAATAGTCTTTAAAGAACACTAATAGAATATGAATTACAAAATCTAGAAAATATAAATTATAAAAATATTTGTCTGAAAATAAACGTATATAATTAAAATATAAAAATTTATATAATTATTATATCTTATTTTTGTGCATTTCAAAGGCAAATGCATTCTCTCGTCAATAATTTCTTAATTTTATTTATATTGCATTTATATTATAAATTGCGATGTACTACACTGTTCACTCTCGACTTTCCGACATTGGCAAATTTAAAATATCACATTCTATATTATGTCCGTTTAGCGCCAAGCGGAGTGTTGTTATATGTATAATCTCACTTGCGCGACTATACTTGCAATTATTAAATATTTTAAAACTCACGTAATGACGCTTCCTCGATTCTCTCTCCTTATTCTTTCGTTTCATTTTCTCGCATAGTTTCTAGATAATTTTTCGTTTTTGTAAGATACATCTGGATTCTCTGAAAAGAAATACAAAATGGAAGTATTATGGCGGGTGCGAGAGTGACAATCGTTTAACAGAGATAATAATCGTTGCTAATCTTGTCGATTCTAAGCGCAAGGTACGCGATTTCATGTTTTAATGATGTAATAGATAATAAAGAATGAACTTAATTGTAAAGTAATGGATTAAATGTTAAAATATCTGTCGCCGTTAACCTGCGAAATTTTTTGAAAAATATGTGAGTCGCCAAATTAAACGCGCGCAGCTGTGCACTCTTGCGGCGCACTTCCCGCATTACTGATCAAATTTTTGGCGCGCACTGTCGATAAGAACATAAAAACTCGCACTTTGCATAAATCTAATTGTAAGCGCTTTATATTTAGAAAAGATAAAAATGAGATAGAAGCCGTTCTTGATGTAATTTAAAATAATTTTACTTAAAGAGAAAAGATCGTGTAAAATAATCTCGCAACATATGTGATTCTAATTTGAATAACAGATTAATTTAAAAAAGTAACAGATTCAATTAACTCCCAGTAACTTTTTCTTTACGACAAGTATTTTATTAATATTTATAAATATTTATAATTATTTATAAATATTTATAAATATTTTATTAATTAAATTATTGTTAAATATTTGTAATCAATTAAGTCTATTGATCTCTCTCTCTCTCTCTCTCTCTCTCTCTCTCTCTCTCTCTCTCTCTCTCTCTCTCTCTCTCTCTCTCTCTCTCTCTGTCTCTCTCTCTTTCTCTCTCTTTTTCTCTCTCTTTTAAATTCTTATATGTTGAACAATATCATAAAATATTATTGATATAATGTTCAATTATAATATTTCCATCTTATTTGTCAAGAATTTCGTAAGAATTCAGTAAGAAGTTTAAATGTAAAAATCATATATTTTTTAATTTAATGAGAAAATACGTTTATATTTTCTTTCAGATAAAAGTACCACTTCGTATAAAACAAATTTCAAATTGCTGCAAAGATGGGGAAAATATATGAGCGTCGATTGGAACAACCAACGCCAACCATATCTCTTGGACAAGCCATGCTAGATAAACTGCGCGAAAACAACGATGATGTTTTGCTAGTAAGTGCCATAAAATCATGTTTACGATTGCAAGTCGATCGTTTGCTAAATTTGTTATAAAATAACAAAATGAATCAAAGTAAAATTTTGTAATTCTATTAGCGTTAATCGCCGGAGATGAAATTCGTTCTATTTCTGAATTTTCGCTGTCGCATTATGCATCGCTCATAACGACTAGAATAATAAGCAGAGAAGAATAATAAGTCTCTCATATGTCCTTGCATTTTTACTTTAATTCGCTTTAAGCTGCAAATGCTAGAACAAAAAAATGCTAGAAGAAAAAATATATGGTACTTTTTAAATAATAATATAACTATACATGAAAAAAACCATTTGTGATTATCATATATTTCGTGGTTATTATAAATAATGTGCAGTCGTCTCATATCATACATACAAGTACATTGAATAATACATTTTTTTTTTTTTAATTTAGACGAAAAATATATAAACGTATATTTAGATTGCATCTCTTTATTTTATTTAAGTTTTCAATATTCAACACACAATGTAACATATACAAGACATTTTAATATATAAAAAATAATAAAAAATATATAATGCGTTAAATTTCTACCTCAATTAAATTGTAATTATATCAACTTTACACAATAAAATTGTGAAGAGATGCTTATTATTCTCTTTCAGATAGACGGACACAACGGTAATCGACTGACAGGCAAGGAACTGCTGGAGAGAAGCGTGAAATTCGCGAATTTTTTACAAAAATATGGGATAAAAATTGGGGACAGAATTTCCATCGTGTCTGAAAATCGAATAGATTATTTGATACCAGTTTGCGCGACTTTTTACATCGGTGCTATATTAGCACCGTACAATCCTGCGTATACGGAATGTAAGTGGGCTGTAACATTATTATATTTAATATTTATTGGACTTCTAATTATCTGGATCTAAATACTTAACGTATAATCTTTAGATGAATTCCAACACATATTAAACATCGCGAAACCACGTATTATTTTGGTTTCTCGGCGCAGCGAACGACTTATTGCTAAAATTGTCCCAAATTTATCCTGGAAGATAGAATTAATAGCGCTGGATGATCAGCCGTTCACAACAAATATCCGTACGTTGACGAATATTTTAAATAATGAACAAGCCGTAGATTTTCTGAGATACAAAGCAACAGATATCGGTGATAACAGCCAGCATCCATCGGTTATTCTTTGTTCGAGTGGAACTACAGGATTGCCGAAAGGAGTGACTTTGTCTCATAAAAATCTATTAGCGTTTTTATCAAAAATAAGGTAAGTTACTATATAAATATCCATTAATAAAAATATTTATGCGAATTAATTTATATATAATTTAAAGAGATCTAGGGTTTATAATGAGCAACTAAATTTTATATTTTTCATGAATTTATAATTGCATCATATTTGTATCATTAAGATGTATCAGGAGATAGAAATTAGTTAAATATTGTATCTATATCTCATATGTATTTATGAAATATGTCTCAGACAGTTTTCATATTTATTACATGCAATATGTAATTTACAATAATAATTATTTAAAAAAATAATTATTTAAATACAATAATAATTATTTGAAAAAATCGTAACTTATTGTTATCTCTCCTTACTCTAATATATTTTCGATGTACATAAATCTTAAATCTAATATAACATAATTTTACGAGATTTATTTGCAAATTACTTTCCGAAAGAAAAGAGAATATTATATTTTTATTTAAAAATACTATTAAAAGAGAGTATTATTTCGTAATCCAAATATGATGAGTTTGATCTTGAAAACACAGACAGCCTGAGTACATGGATGTAAGACGACGCGACAGATTCCTTATGGTGCTACCGCTCTTTCACGGTTACGCGATAAGCACGGTGCTGCTCTCGATATACACAGACTGCACCACAATCGTGATGACCGGCTTCGAGCCGAAACTCTTCCTGGACCTGATGCAGGAGCACAAAGTCACCCATCTGCCGCTGGTACCGCCGATCCTGACATTCCTGGCGAAGCACCCGCTGGTGGATAAGTACGACTTTCGCAGCGTGAGAGAACTCATCTGCGGAGCGGCGCCGCTTCCGAAGGACGTAAGTTTTCTTCTCTCGTCATGAAGTTTGTCGTCTCCCTGCCGATCCTCCCGGCCAAGTTATCGCGGTAAGAAAAGCCATCGAGGAGCTAAGTGCCGAAGTGAGTCCTCGATGCCGCGGCGGTAGTGAGAGAGGGTCGAGCGAAGGACCGCGAGAGAAAGTCTCGGGAGTCGTCGCGTTTTCACTAGACACAGGCTGGGAGTAACTTTATCGCGTTCGTTTTTGTTTTATAGCCGGTTCGCGGAGTCGCTAAGAGAAGGAGAAGAAAATAAAAGGTCACATTCGCGAGTTCACAATCGCATCTTTCGGAAAATGCGAAACTGATCTCTTATCGGCGAGCGGAAAGAAAAACATGTAAAAGTTTCAAAAATCAAGCATGTCTCTGAAAATGTCTTTTAGTCGGATATTGCCTTTTATTCTCTAATGAAATATGATCGCGTCAGGATTAAATAAATGCCGATATATAATTTTCTATGTTTTATAATTAAATAAAAATTATCCTTCTAGATTCTATTTCTATTAATCAATGATAATTTTTCTTGTAACAAAAAAAATAAAAAACAGATTTGTAAAGACAATGCTAAACCATAACTATAGTAATCTTCTTATATTATTATTTTCCAAGTCATTAACATTAATTCCAATTTATTAATTGAACTTGAATAAATCTTGATACAATCAATTTTTTAAGACAGTAATGAGTCTCGTTTCGAAGTAATTTTTTTCTTCCCTTTTTTTTCTTAGGTCGCAGCCGCTGTGAAAGCTCGCCTCGGCATAAAATACATTCGCAACGGCTATGGCATGACGGAGTTGTCAGTAGTAAGCAATTTGAGCGCACGCGAAGATGAGGATAATTCGTTCGAAAATCTGGCAACCGGAGTATCCTTGCCCGGTTTCCTTAGCAAAGTGGTCGATCTTGAGACACAAGAGACGCTAGACGTTGGTCAGGTAGGCGAGATCTGTTATATGGGAGAGCAATTGATGATGGGTTACTGGAACAATCCAGAGGCCACCAGACAGACCATCGACCATGACGGATGGCTGCACACCGGTGACGTCGGCTACTTCGACGACAAGGGCAGGCTACGCGTGGTCGATCGTATCAAAGAGCTGATCAAGTACAAAGGCTATCAGGTCTCGCCCACGGAGATAGAGACAGTTCTACTGTCGCATCCCGCGGTGAAGGACGCCGCGGTCACAGCAAGACCCGATGAACGCAGTGGTGAGATTCCTATGGCTTTCGTAGTAAGGCAACCGGGAGCCACGATTACTGCCCAGGATATCCAGGATTTTGTCAAACGTGAGTTATCTCTCAATTAGATCTTCGTCGATACTTCTCGCAGATTCATTAAGAGTCGAGTATTTTCTTTATAGTACGTTATCAGAGAAAATAATCAAAATTCGTTAAATGTAAACTTAAAATTTTTTAACTTCTTCATTGTCAATGATGCATATATGCGCAAAAAATGCCACTTTTGCTTTATGACGTATCTTGAAAAAAAAAAAAAAACATATTTGTAGTATTACGATTTAATTATGCTTTGGTATTTGCTATTTATATGTTATTGAATTATTCGAATCTATGGAATGTCAGATTTTCAAAATTTTTAATGGCGAATTCAATATAGCAGACCAAAACGCAAAAAGTTATTTTTTTTAATGATACTCGATATTTGGGGGATTTTAAAATCACCGAATCCAAATCTGATGTCAGATTTTCAAAATTCAAAATGACGAATCTAATATGGCAGTTAAAAATTTGAAAAATACTTGGATGTCTATAAAAATAGGTATCTCGTGGTTTATTAAGAGCTGAACATAAATCTATGATATTCTAAAAATTCAAAATGGCATATCCATTATGGCAAGCCAAAATTCGAACAAATAATTGATATACATAAAAAATAAAAAAAAATTTTTTTTTTTTAATTACTCTTAAGTTTTTTTTAATTGCTCTGAAATTCCGCTCTCTGCCGTATTCAAAGTCACAATGTTTTTTTTTTCATTTTTTATATTTTTAATGTTTTTTTATTTTTTTATTTTTAATGTTTTTTTTTATTTTTAATGTTAAAATAAGTTTTCGCGTTTTGGTCCGCCATTTTAAATTTGAGTCTGACATCAGATTTGAATTTGGCGACCTCAAAAATTCTAAGTATTAGATAGGTTTCGATCAAGTAAAATAACTTTTTGAGTTTTGGTCCGTCATTTTAAATTTCAAAACTGATTTTATATTTGGCTTTAATCCCAAAATTTTATATTAAACTTTTATATTAAAATTTGATTGTAGTTTTGAAAAAAAAAAAACTCCAACTTTTGACATAAAAAGTTATTTTACGCCCAATAGCAAAGAGGTTAGGAATAGAAAAATTTGTTAAAACAAAAGATTTAAATTACCAGAAATCTTTAAATTTTCAATTAATTATAAATAAGTTTAAACAACAGTAGATTGGTTAAGAATTGAAAACACGGGCGTTTAAATTTAAATGTGTGAGTGAAATACGGTGTCAGCAATTAGCTCATGATATAGTAGTAACATAAAACGTTGCGTTGCATTATTAACGACATTATTAGTTGTTAGCGACATCGCGCCGCAACGACATTAAACGCCGCGTTGCATCATTAACAAAATTGTTAGTTATCCCCGTGTAGTCTACGTAATTTAAATATACAGCACCACGCGAGAATGTAGACGTACCCTATCTTGACATTGTATTTTAATAGCAAACGCGAGCCGAGCGACCTATCCATGCATTAACCGAGCAATTCAATTTATCTTTTAGAGAAACTGTCGCCGCAAAAATGGTTGTATGGCGGGGTGCAATTTGTCGATGCCATACCCAAGAATCCTTCCGGCAAGATCCTACGCCGCGAACTTCGAGCAATGATTGCTAAACTATAATAAGTATAAATTATAAATTTATCAATAAATGTGAATAGCAAATAAATAGTAAAATATGAATCTCTTTTGAGGCAAACGTTTAAAAAAATATACAGTTTATATTTTTAATATCATTAAAATCCATTTGAGGGAAGTTATTTTATGTATTCTATATTAATTTTAAGCAAATAAATGTTGCAAATAGAAATAATTAAGTATGTGTATGTTTCTCTGAAACACAAATTTATTCTACATACCGTGTTGTCGCATCGAATAATTTGTAAATGAACTGTCGACCAACTAATGTGCGACCGCACAAATAAACACGATCGCATGGTGACCCAGTTTCTCTCTCAAATATATTGAAGCAGTACAGTGAGAGGGTGCTTGTGAGTTAATACGCGATATCACTTTTACGCCGACCTGCGGCGCTACGAAAATAAGCGAAGAAACCTGTTGCGTTACATACGTCAAGCAAGCGACGAACAACGCGCGCTCTCGTACAACTTCATCAATATCCAACTTCTTTCCTCCTTTACGACGATACAGTCTTCTGCTTCTTATCGATCTTCATGTATTTCTCATTGAATTTCTATAATAAGTCAGAAAATATCTATAACAGAGTTAAACCCTCTGGGTGAACGACAGGGACTGTAATAGCTCTCACGATAGTCGACTCAAGTCTTGAAACCTTTCACGTGGCATTAAATTACCAGAAGCATCAATCTTCCATTATTTTCTCTCTATATCAAAAGCTCTATTTTACAGCAAAGACTTTGTCGCGTTTAATATTAGTACAATACAAAGACACTTTGATTTCCGATAAATTCAGCTGAGATTAACATATCGTACGTTGCGAGTTTGCCAACCCAAATGCGAATGTGTATGTAAGATTCTAATTCTTCACGGAATTCTTTTACTCCCAGAACGGGAGTATATTGATTACGAAAAAAAAAAAAATTTGCTTGCTCGTCGTTCTATTCTAATGATTCTTAAAAGCATCTGCGAACGATAATTGGTCGTAATGGTTGCGTCACTTAACGGAATAGTTAACTGCTAGCAGAAAAGTGCAACAAATGAATTGCCGATGGTTTCGACGAATCAACGGGATTATCGGTATCCGCTATTGGAGAAATTTAAATTTCACGCCGCGCACTCTCTCGAATATGGTCCAGATACAGGATCGTCATGCGCGAAGGTATACACACAGACGCGAATGTGTGTAGACGCCGGTAGTTATATGTACGTGTTCATGCCTTGCGTTCCTGTTCATTTAATTACGTCGATTGGCCTGACAAATCTAATTGACGTGCATCAATTATTTGAGCCGCGTTCGAAGGCCGCTTAATTCCCTATCCTCTCTCCGACGAGAACCACGGGTTTCGCAGTAATTCCATTTTTCAGGGACTCTCTCTTCGCGAAAATTTCGTTCGCCGTTTTGTCGTTGAGTCGGTCACGAGCAATCGTTATATTTCGACATCCAGTCGGTAGATTTACAGACAATTCTCTGTGACAAATATTCTTTTATATCGTATTTGCGAGTGTGTTTGTTATATAATTAATAATTTAAAAATATAATTAATATTTAAAAATATATATAATTAGAAATACTGAAAGCAATTATATCAATATAAACAGCCCCAAATAAATTGCAATTTTCTTTATGTTATTGGATATCTCTTTGATCAAGGAGCAAGTATATGTACAGTTTTATGCTGATTTTCCTACACTCTGTAATTTGAAATACTTGTGTGTTTGCGTATCATTGCAGCCCAAACGAATAATTCGTAATTGCGTGTTTGCCGCGCCCGATCATGTGCCTAATTATATGATGCATCGACCTATGCATGGTGTACGATACTAATACAGCAAATTACCTGTGCGCGTGCCGTTATTGGAATCACTATGACATATGTGGAGGTTCAATTACTGAAATCCGCGTATTTAGACGAGGAAGGTTTACCAAGGATCGAGGGCAACGATTACCAATGGTGGAATAAATTTTCAAAAGTGCCGCTCGCGTCATTACTCTAAAGGATTACCGCTTCTTTTAACTGACAAATTTTTGCGATTTTTGAAAAATAAATAAAGTACTCGATTAATTTCGCATGGATACTTCTCAAACTCGATGCTATTTATAAACTTGCCTAATTTAAAACTTTACTTTTATGGATAATTATAATTTCTTGTTTATTGCCACAGCGAAATTGTCTATTTTAAAGGAACAAAAAAATTGTACATTGGCATTAATTATCGTAATATAAACAAAATATTACATCGCAATGCGTACAACGCACGAGGACAAAATCCTCGCCTATACGCGCGTGCACATATATGAAATACTTGGATGTACTCAGGAAATGAGATCCGAGTCTATTCGCGCGCAATCAGATATAGGAATTCGCGCATATGCCTCGCGAATATTCAGATATTCACAATAGCCCGGATTCGCGTCGCACACGCTTGACATGTTATTTGCGACGTTAATCAGCCCAAACGATTATATTCCTTTCACAGAGGTTTCAGCGATATTCAGCCATCTCATATTTTTAGACATCTTGAAAATGACAATTGTCGCTTCGTAAATCATTGCCGAAGATTATTATTAACGTAATAAAAATGCAATTTTGAAAGCAAAAATTTTTTTCAAAATAAAAACTTTTTTCTTAAACCTATAATAATACAAATAATAAACAATTTTTCAGTCATAGATTTGAACGATCAATTAATAAGGTGCATATAAACTTAATTTCTTTTCTTCTTTCCTTATTTCGTGGAAAATTTACGACGAAGGAAAATTATCCGATGATCGATAACACCTATTGATTGTCAAGGTTCGTTATACAAAGTATGGCTCGACAAGCATGGTAGGAGTCTCTTCTCTCTCGAGGAATGCGTTCGCGCATCGGTCGAATCCGGGGTACACACTGCTTAAACCAAAGCGCAGTTGAAAGGGTACAAAACGACGCAGTTGGCCGCAACAACGATAGATAGCGAGATTTGGGCATAACGTGCGGCACAATACGCTCGCGCCGGGCCTTCAGAAAATGAGATACGATAGGGGAGTGGGTACGGAGGGGTTGAGGAAGATGAGGCGTGAAGCACAGAGAGAGTGAGAGAGAGAGAGAGAGAGAAAGGAAGAGGAGACTAGGAGAGGGGCCTATCACTCGGCTGAATCCAATACAATGCGAACTATTGTACCCACGTTCGCCATCCACTCCAATTCCTGGCGTAGAGATATGCAGCCGGCTTGGAGGTTGCACTTTGCGCGGGGGTTGTACAACTATATATATAGAAAGGTAAGTGCACGAGAGACTGGAAACTAGAGAAACAGATGGAAGAGAAAGAGAAACGGAGAAATTTATTTAGTTCAACGTAGTATGTTCAACGAGTAGTTTCCCAAAGAACTAAAGCGTGCTATGAAAATTAGAGTGACGCGGAAAATAAAGCAAAGAGAAAATTATAAAGATTAATTTTCAGTTCGTTATATATGTATATTTAATTCGTAATTATATATATTATATTCAATTCGTAAATATATATGAAATGATATAATAAATGAGCCAGGCATATAACACTTATCAAAAATATGTACATTGCTAAATTATAGTATAATATTATAAATTAGCAATAAATAATTTTTATATTATATTATCATAAATATAAAAATATAATTTAACAATTATATTTTTAAGAAATTGCTTTTTAATATTTTTTGACAAAGTTGATACGATAAATATGTTAATATAACTATATTCTAGTGGTGATAAGCAAAAGAATTAAAGAGACTAAAATAAGGAAACAAAACGAATATGAAAATACAGAGAGGGTAGTAAACAAGAAAGAGGAGAATAAAAATAAGAGTGGACAAAAAGTAAAGTAGAAAAACCAGAAGCAACTCGGAAATAGAAAAGAAAAGAAAAGAAAAAAAACAGCGAGAGGTCAAAGAGTATGAGAGTGTTGAAAAAAGAAAAAGAAGCAAGTGCGGGAGTGAGAAGCCTCAAGAAGGAATGAAAAAAAAACGAGTATGACGAATATATAGCAAAATAAAGAGAGAATCTCTCGAGAAAGGAACTAAAATGGGAGGACTGGTGTAAGAAGGAAAAAGCATTAATTTTTTTCTTTTCTCTCCCTCTCTCTTTTCTCTTTCTCTCAGCCATTCTCTATAATTTAAAGTAATTTCACAGCGCGACATACGAGTAACCGTACGTTAGTATCCTTACCGTTCTGTCCGTCCTATGTGGCTATTACTACTCGCCCTTGAGCAGCGTATGGCAGTGCGGTCACGTTCCCGGGGAAATCATGCCGCTGCCGAAAATGAATTGTTATTACGACGACAATGTAGTGTCAAGTGCAACCCGGGGATGGGGCGGCGGGGCAATCTACGACTCGCCATCCGACCCGGGGAGGGGGAGGAGGGGGGGTGTCTATTTCCGCGTGATGCATGAGACCGCGCTCCGGGATTTACGCGCAGTGATGCCGACATAAAATTGTATGCGGCGAAAAGAAGACGAGAGCGTTTAAATGATCCCGAGTATTATGAGCGGACTCCATTGATAAAGTGAGTGTGCAGAAAATTGAGTCTTTTTTTCGAATCAGCGATAATAATGAACAGCGCCGATCGCATTAATCGATCAGATCTCGATCCTTGCATGGGGAAAGAGGGCGGAAGAAGAGGGAGGAATCGATATTTCACGGTTAACGAGGGTTCATTTGACCGTCACTGCTTATTATAATGAACGAGCCCGTATATCTGACCGCGAGTCACGACGGCGATAGAGGGGGAAGATCGGCTGGTACCGGAAGGTACCACCGAGCTAGAGCAGAAACGATCCAGAGAGGGGATGGACAGCAAGCGGAGAGAGAGAGAAAGAAAGAGAGAGAGAGGGAGGGAGGGAGAGGGAGGGAGGGAGAGGGAGAGAGGGGGAGAGAGAGGGGGAGAGAGAGAGAGAGAGGGGGGAGGGAGGGAGAGGGAGAGGGGGAGGGAGAGAGAGAGAGGAGACAGGCGTTTACGTGCGGCAGACATCCGATGATGCATAGTTGCTGTTGACATGCTGGAACGTCAGGCTCACATGACCTCTCGAGCGCAGCTATTATCCGCAAAGCGACTGGTCCCCTCTTCCTCCCAACCGCCGCCTCTTCTCTCTCATGCTGCTGCCCGTTCCCCTGTCCGTCGAATTGGGACAATAACCGCTTCGCAAAGTCGTGTAATAATTATTGGCCGGTTTTCACGAGTCCGCTCCCTCCCCTCAACGCTTGTATGGCGCGTTTTACTCCTCGTTAATTGCGCAATAATGCCACTACCGACGCGCCTCTTCGTCGTTGTTTCCCCATTTTCGTCTCACCCGAGAGATAAAGAGAGAAGGAGAAAGAGAGATCTGTCGACGCAGGAGAGATTCGAGTTTGTAAAACGCTATTTTGCAACACACTGTATTTCCGCAGTCGGTTGTCCCATTGACGTTTTCGGTTACAATCGGACTTTATTTACGCGCGTTTCACGTTTAGATTGATAATGTTGCTCCCGAATACACGCGGCTGATTGGAACATACCAGATCGTGCAAGCGGATGTTATCCGGTTGGATGGAGATTTGTTGTTTTAATGTATGTATTAGATCGTTGTGTGTATTTGAACATATGTATTAGATCCTTGAAATAAAATTCCTTATTTTTTACTCAACAATCTTGGCAATTTTGCAAGGAATTAAATGAATTTAATCGAGATTGTTATTCCATATATTTATATAATTATTATTTAAATTATTTGCTCTGCAAGCAAAAATATTTAAGGATGTTTCGTACCTTTTTAAAATATTAGGAATTTAACCAAAATTGTACAGAATATTTTTATATGCAGAAACTTAGAAAAAATCCTGAGTTGATTCACTGAAGCGATCAAAAGTTATGAGGATTTTAATTTGCAGCAAATTAATAAAAAATATATATCAAATTATTAAAAATATGAAAATTTCATAAACTATTCTACTATTTCTTCTGAATATCTGTGCAAAAACTGAGCACAATCCTCTCTTAATGGTTTGGAAATTATTTCAGTTTAAAAGTTTAAAAGTTTACTATTCTTGTAGAAAATCGCACAAATTTGACAAAGAAAAAATATTACCAATAAAATAAAAATGTTCACATATATTAAGAAAACTCTAATAAATATTTGGGTAAAATTTGATTTAGATCCATTTATTTATATATCCATTCGTTTAAAAATTATCCTCTTTTAAAAGAGGCATATTAACTGAGTGAATTCAGTTTGTATCAAAATATTGAGGCCTCTTTTCCGCGATGCTGATTGGTTCTATCATTGCGCTTATTCCGAGTGGCTATCATTGTACATTTTGACAGTTATGTGTATCAAGAGGTTAATAATGTATTGAAAATTGTATGCCATTGCACACACTTTCCGTAACTGTAATCGTAACCGTAACGTAAGGATTCGACCAATCGCATTGCTTAATTTGGCTGTTCATAACAACACAACAGCCGAATAAGCAATGCGATTGGGCGAATCCTTATGTTACAGTTATGATTACGGTTACAGAAAGTGTGTACGATCGGCTTTTTTTTTTTAAATGTATAATGAAAAGAAATAAATGGCGCGCGTGAACGCGCGCTTTGTGTTGTCTAGTTTACTAAAAATTATAGAAAAATATTATCTGCCTTTTTCTTTCTTTCTGCAAATTTCGTTTTTCATTGTTTCTTGCAGTTAATTTCAAGAGATATGCACGATCAAAAATTTTTGCCATAAATTAAGAAAAATATTAATTACAACTATTTTCTTTTACGAAAACGTCAAAATCCATATTATTTTGTGATACTTTAATGCTTTTTATAATTCGGATTTATTTTTTTGATTTTTCAAATAAATGTAAGAAATATATATATTTTTTTTAATTTTGACAGGTTTTTGCTAGTATCACACATGCAGAACATCCTTATGTAATAATCCTGCCATAATATAACAATCTAAATTAAAAATTTTTAAATAATTCTATTTAATTATATTTTTTTTTAATTATATATTAATTTCCTTTCTCTTAATCTCGATATTTCACACAAAAAAAAAAATAAACCTGCAAGGAACAGAAAATATTTGGCGCATAAATTTTCTTTGTTTCGCAGTCATTTTGCAGTCTTTTGCAAAAAGTTTGCTTGTCAAACGATATCTTAATAAAAATGGCAAGATATATGATAGAGCAAATATGCAAAGGGCGACAAAAGGTGACGCGATGTGACACGACGCAATGTCCGATTACGTATGCAGCGACGCGACACGTGCGTGAATGCATTCCGGCATGTGAATACGTCAACCGACTGCGTAACTTTCGCGGCGATATCCGCGCAGTCGAACACGGATTGTGCTCGACGCGAGAGAGAAATCGCCGATTCTGTGCAGATCGCATTAACGCGACGTATATTCGCGGTATCTAACGAATGAGCAGGCTAATTGTTTTATGGCTCGATAGGGAGGAAGAAAGGTGAATGTGACGCGACCATCTCCTCGATATTCGGTTCGCACTTTGGGATTGCAATACTGCAATCAGTGTATCGCTATATAGGAAATCGAGTTGCAAATATCATCAATTAATCGTCAATCGCTTGGATAATTAATAATACAAGCGTAATAATTGTTTTACAATTATGTAAAACAATGTGACGCGGCTGAACTCTTTCTGCGAATAATTGTGACACTGAAAGAGAGCAAGTGACGTTTCAACGTCTTATCAATAATTTTTTTATTTCTAATTTTGTTTTATAACGTTTTTTTATAATATATTCATCTTGCTATATATATATATATATATATATATATGTTATATATAAGTTAGGCTAAGGACAAAACGCGATTTCTATTTTATATATATTTTTATTTCTATTTTATTAAATAAATGTAAAGTGACTCAAATATGACTCTGGATCACTCCAGGCTGCAAGTTAGATACGCATTATAATATGCAATTCGATTAACACCGAGTATGTATCTTTGATACTCATACGCAATATTAATTAAGCTCCGAAATAACAAGTGTGATTTTACGAGATCGGAGAAATTGCAATTTTCCGTTATGCACAACTTTCATGTCTATTTATCTATTTACCTATCTATGCAACGGATGTCTTCGCTCGCTCGACGAGCGCGCAAATCTCGCGATTTCCACGCGTTTTCTAATCAACGATCATGCTCAATATCGGCACTGACAATCTAATTAAAGCTCGCATGTGAAATTCCGCGCGTTCCACGTGTAATCGGTTTAAGCGTTTGCGCGCAGTATGGCGCTTAATTCTAAGCGATCTCTCTCCTGCGAATACACATGCGTACCTGTTTATACATATATATCATTATAAATAAATAAATAAATAAATAAATAAATAAATAAATATATATATA
>JBCEZX010000049.1:2643696-2658152 GCA_039654345.1 Cataglyphis cursor
AATGAAAACCAAGTATTCTTATCATTTCAGTTGCCACCCTGCCGTCGGTTAATCTAACCGAAGGTGATGAAATTGGCCCTCAGATAATCAAAAGAATCAAACGAGATGATCGACAAACAGATACGTCAGATAAAAATCATCAATCAATTGTTTTGATTTTCTCACTAACAATAAGCAGACTGGGCGATGGTAGACATAAAAGATGAAGTAGCGATTTTATCGCAAAATCTAGTCGTCTGTTTTATCGACCAAACTGATTATTTTTTTGCACATCAATATCTTTTCTTTGGTTGAATAGAATAACAAATCCATTTTCACAATTCAAGTATATATCAAAACAAAAGTGACAACCAAAACTTTCCGATATGTTAAAAACAGAAAAATTACAGTTTTTTATCGATGTGGCGTCAGATCATAACAATATTTGTTTGATATAAATGTGTAAAATAAGATAAGTCTTCACTTAAAAATGCATGAAAGATTATAAATGAACATTTAGAAATTTGTTTAGAAATCTAGTAAAAAAGATCATTGTAAAAATTTTGAGCATATAAGTGTGTGTGTGCGAGATCGAGGCTCGAAAAAATAGAACACTAGATTAGTTGCGTGATGTCGCGATAGACAGAGGACAGAGCTGCAATCTTACATGACAAAGACAGACATAATTGTACTATTCTTATCTCTTTCATGCGTATAAGATATGAGAGTAATATACTTAGGACTTAGACGAAGAAAATATCTAGACGGAGCGTATTGCCGCGGGGTTGAAGACAAAGGGGAAAGAGCTTGGACAAAGGAAACATCTGGATGGAGTCTTTTGCTGCGGGGATGAAGACAAAGGGAAAAGAGGATTGAAGGTGTGATGGATATGAACAACCAAGATGGCGGAATAGCAAATAACCTTACAGATTTCGATCTATTGTAACGTCTTAAGCCCTCGGCTCATGGTACGATTTTACATATTAAATCGCATGCGAGACATTTTGCTAGTCATACTGGCTATGCAACTGGAAATATTATGTGTTGCGTGTTTTTGTGCGTGCTAGCATGCTAGTTTTTGGTAATAAGTTTGGTGCTATTTTCACTACGTGATTTGCATATAATTAAAAATGATAAATATCTTAACCTAATGAAACTTATATTTATATATATGAATGTCACAATTTTCTTATGAATGATTGTAATTTCATTTCATTTATTGACGGATTTTGTTTTGAATTTTTAGAATCTTGAAAAATTTTGCTGAAATCTAGACCTTATAACTAAAATATTAATCCAACGTAAGATAATCTGCACGTGTGAAGCCAAAACTAGTAGCTTGGTAGCTTAATCTAATTCTTGATTGGAACACATTGCATTGAGCACTTCGCTAAACAGCAACAAATCAATTGACAAAAGTATAAAAAGTCGTACCATTTGCCGAGGGCTTTAGTAATTAAAATCATGTAAAATATTGAACAACCAAAATGGCCACATTGAGATTTCTCCAATATATCTCTCACCAGAAAATGTATCATGTGCTCCCTCCAGATTTCCTTTGTCTAAAATCATTTTAGTGTATATGTAGAGTAATCCGATACATGCGGCGATATCTTACGCAGCGATTTCACAAGAAATGTTATACATACGTATAACAAGAAAACAGCGCGAGTAAAAAATTGATCTTTATAACATGTTATAACGCATCGTAGGACGCGTAGATAATAAAAATGTAGTATACATATTAGGTATGTAATGTGTACATAATGGAACAAAAACAGAATACAAGCCTCTTTTTAGCGATACTATACGTATACTTAAGCTGTCTTGCATAAATTGTAATCCAGCTAAGATATGATTGTTTATGTATTATATACATATAACAAGTATATAATAAGTGCATATGTACATTTATGTTATAGCAGATATATTCGGTATTTGCTAGATATATTTCATATATGTATTTTTCTTAAATACCATGTATATATATGTATACAAAAATATATACATATATGCACATACACACATAAATGATGATGTTATTTTTCTTGAAAAATATATGGAAAAGTATACATGTCATAATGTAAGCAATGTTGAAATTGTGTTCAAATTATGCAATAAAGGCAGACATCTATATTTTATTATAAATTGATACGTTTAGATATGCTTAGATATACATGAGACGATAGAGCAATAAAAATACGCGATGTTATCTGATTTTAATATACAGGGTGTCTGATAATAATCGCCCCACGTAGTGAGGGCAATGTGAGGTCGTAATGTGGAAATAGCGCGAATTAAACCAAGCAGGAAAGTCCTGTATCATTTTTTTGTATAACGTTTACTAAAAAAATTATTATTGAGTAAAGTCTGGTCAATCATCGCTGATCTTCAGCCGGACGTACGTTGGTGAGCAGTGCGCTTGTGCATGAGCATTCAGCTGTCACAGATGAAAACAGGTGTTCGTTGGCGAAACAGTATTATTATCGGATGCAAACTATACAGGGTGTCCGACAATTCGCGGATCATCCTTTAAGGAAAGGTAAAGAGTGTTATTCTGAACAAAAAAATCCTGTACCATTTTTTTCTATAACGCTTAATAAAAGAGTTATTATTGAGTAAAATCTGGCCAATTATCGCCGATCTTTAGTTGGACGCACAGTCTGTGAGCCGCGCGCCTGATAGTGTGCGTGAGCGCTCAGATGTTTATGATGGCTCACCGACGTGCGCCCGGCTGAAGATCGGCGATGATAGGCCAAACTTTACTCAATAATAACTCTTTTATTAAGCGTTATAGAAAAAATGGTACAGGACTTATTTGTTCAGAATAACACTCTTTACCTTTCCTTAAAGGATGATCCGCGAATTGTCGGACACCCTGTATAATCATTCTCAAAGCGCCAAAAATATACATACATAAAAAACGCAGTTTGCAAACATTGTTACACGCAGCCGCAACAATGCGGCTTCACGCACTTGTATCTCATTGTCAACATAAAATATTTCTCGCTTGAGTAGGCGGAGCCTTTTTAGCAGTCTATCTGTTTGTGATAATCCATTGGCCACCTCATGCTAAAGAACAAAATAATCATGCTAACAGTAAGCCTCTTATGCTTAGAATATGGCACGTAGACGATGCATAAATTTAAAATACAAAATAATATTATTATAATCCGGTTGTAGCATTTCATGCAATAGTTGCAATTTGCAACAATTTAAATAAATTAAATTAAAATAAATTAAAAGAATATTAAATAATTATACATTTTTTATTTGGGAAATCGTTTTCTAATTTTTCTGCAATTTAATGTCAGATTTCCCATGAAAGAATTTACTTAATAAAATAAACATACTTTATCAGACAACAGAACTAATACATTTGAAGAATATATATAAAAAAAAACAATTGTATTTTAATCTATAAATATATAATAAATAAGTTTTGCGTGAGTCTTGCAACAAATGAGATAGCCTTCCAATTCAGATCATTCATGTGACAATTATAAATTGTAATACATATTAAGTATAGACAATATGAAGTATATATTTATTTCCTTTACTGTTCAATATCTTTATAAATGATATCAAAAACGTTTCTAAGCATTCAAAGTTTCTCTACGCGGATGACCTTAAATTTTTTCGGCAAATTGACACTGTAGAGGATGCTCTTTGTCTGCAACATGATTTAGACATTCTCAACTCTTGGAGCAAAACCAATAATTTATTTTTTAACCTATTTAAGTATCTTGTTGTTCACTTTAGCCATAAACAAATTCTCTCTCTTTTGATTATTCATTGGATGGAGTTAATCTTACTGTCGTCCAGGTCACGAACATCGATGATGTTTGTGACCTGAGCTTTTATTTAGCAGCAACCTTTCTTTTGACAAACATATTTGGTCTATTACGAGCTCTGTTTTTAAGAAGCTGGGTTTCATTAATCGCTAGGGCAAGCATTTCAAACAGACTAGCATTTAAAAATTTTTGTTCTGCATTTCAGTAAGACCGCAACTTGAATACGCATCCGTCGTCTGAGATCCTTACCAACTAAATCATAGCTCGCTTATTGAGCGCTTTCAACATCGTTTTCTCCGCGAATGAGTTTCAGATTGGGAAAACCCATGAGAATTACTGATCACAATTACGATAATAAATTAATAGATCTAAATTTATTGACACTCAGCAAGAGGCGAATCTTTCTTAGCTTACTATTTTTGTACAGGCTATTGAGTAGAGCAGTTGCATGCCCGGAGTTGCTCGAACTCCTATATTCAACTCCTTATTCCCTCTAAAACTTTGAGATACAACTCTTTGTTTTATCTTGAGCAACATTGTACCTCATATGGCATGTATAAACCATTGAATCGCCTAAGTTTACTCGCCAATGCATTTTTGGATCGTATTGATTTTTTCACGTGGAACTTAATTTATTTAAAAGTACCTTGCTTCGTTGTCTTTATTAATAATGGTTTTCTGTTTTGTTTATTTTCTTTGTTATTTTTATTTCTTATTTTTTTTGTTTTTATTTATTTTTTGTTTTCTTTTTTGTTGTTTCTTTTCTTTTTTTCTGTTCTTATTCTATTTTTGCACTTATATACTCTGTATTCCAAAAGGATTTCTCGTCCCGTTTATTATTATTAAATAAATAAAATAAAAAATAAATAAATATTTTACTTTTTGATTTTGTGATGACACTCTATGTTCATCATTTACATCATGATATTAGGTATCAATCTATTTTTGGTCTAATCATTTTTTTACTTTTTTCTCTTACTTTTTAAACATAAATTATATTGATTAATAAAAACTAATGTTTTACAAATAAATGTTATAATATATTTAAATTATTATAATATTAATTATCTCACTGAAATAAGATAGATATGTGTATGATGCACATTAAAAATATTAATATATTATGCACAGATTGATGCAGCAAGATTTAAAGATAAAACATTATAAACATTAGGGATATGGATAGATTAGGTTATAAATAAATTATACTAATATCTGGCTTCGCCAATAACTATGTATACATTACTATATTATACATTTATATACAATTGATAAAAATGAAAAACAAATAAATTGAAGTTTTAGCTTTTATTTGCGAAACCAAGTAGTAGTTTCATTTCAAATAATGTATATTTTTTTATTGAGATAATTGCATAAAAATAATAATTATCAATTGTAACATTATACATTATCAATTGTAACATAATACATATAATACATTACATGTGTATTACATACATATAATAGTAAGTGACATTTTTTGTAACGTGTTCTTACTATTATATGTGATATATATTTAACTATATTTAACATAGAACGTGTATTTAAACAAAAAAGTTTTAGAAAGAAAAATTTTTTCTTGTTGACATTAGTAAACATGACGTAAAAACCGCAATCACAGTTGAAAAAATTGCATAAATGAAAAACTTCAGCAAATCTTTACGGGGAAGTCTATATGTAGACTTCTTTGAAATGTATTAACGTCTCTTTTTTTTCTGTAATTTTAATTTTTATTGACGTCTTTGGCTGTGATTTCTTGAAAATCACTGTTATATATGATGTGTTATATGGATATAGCACAGTTTACATATTTCTTTTTAACTAATTGAATACCATGTGCTAACGAGTAATAAGATAAACATAAATACATTTCATTAAAATCCTTGTATTGTTCATATTACGATCATTGATAATAAGAAATTTAATATAGCAAATGTTTGGATTAACTTATATCTTATGGATCGTTTTCATTTCTACATATATTGTAGAGGATACATTTCTAAGTAAAACGCACTTTGAATTTTGTGGCGCTCTTTTTTGGTTCCAGAGATATGCGATTTTGAAGTATCATAATTTTTGCATTTACTTATATCATTTTTTCATTATATCTTACTTGCGTGTTTATATTTGTTGTTTATATTTGCGTCATTGTCAGTACATTTCCGCTAAAAATTTTTTTTGTTTACATTTAATTGTCTTTGTATTACTGTTAGTACGTTTCAAAATCACAATTGCTATTCTACGCAAGCGAGGTTTAACGCAAATATATCTAATTTTTTGATAATAGAGCCCCCCTGCGCGGAACGAAACATACTTCTTCTAGATATATTTTTTAATGCGAACTGAGGTTCCACATGGATTTATAACTATTCACACATCGAGGTTCAACTTAAATCCTTGTATTGATAAGAGCTGTTTTATATAATTTTCTAGTAGATATGCATAAAGTGGAAAGTTGTAAACCCATGTGGAATCTCACTTCGCATTAAAAAGTAGAGTCCTAAATAATCAGAGAAGCGACAATAACGTCTCGCTTGTTGATTGGTTGACCGTAACGTGCAAATTAACCGCAACCGGCATACTGTAAGTGAAAAAGGGTAACATATTTGTAATGTTATTTAAAAAAAAAAAATTTTAAATATCCCTGAGACTTTTAAGACATTTTATTTATGATTACCGCTTTAGATGTATATTTACAAATGAACAGTTGCGGGCCCAACATGGCGATCATGGGAAGCATGGAGGGGGGACAACGATGTCGCGTCTCTGATTATTTAGGACTCTATTAAAAAATATATGCGTGGAGACAATATGTTCCGTCCCCCTTCCCTCTGCAGTAGGGCACCACTATTAAGAAACTAGACACATAGGTTTGCGTTGAACTTAGCTTTGTGTAGAAAGTGAAAAGTGGAAAAAACTTTGTCCCTGAAAATGTAAACAGACACTTTTTCTACGTCTGCTTTACACATATACAATGTAAACAAACAAACATTTTTTTCTTATTTTATAACAGAAAAAATATTAAACTTTAACATCTCTATGAAACTTTAAAATCTCTGGAATCAGAAAAGAGCGCCACAAAATTCAGTGTTTATTATTTAGAAATGTACATGTATCCTCTACAATATATACAAAAATGAAAACAATCCGGTGTAAGTTAATCCGAACATTTATCTTTAATATGATTTTCCAATTTCATGGCATGCTCGCCAACTTTTAATTTTTTTTTCCATGATAGATTTGCTAGTCTATGACATTTATACAATAATTTCAATTATGATTGCGATTTTCTATGACACTGAGAAATGCATATTTCTTTTTCTTATTATTAATAATTACAATAAATTAAAATTTGGTTTTAAATTTATTTGCAATGATATATTTTTAAGATACTTATAATACAAAAATAATGAAAGAAATGCTTTTGTGTAAATTATAATATAAATTTTAAGTATCTTATACTTATTTTCTTCACTTTACTGTACTTAAATCTTTTTAAAACTTTATTTATTTGACAAGTTTTTTACTTTTCTATTAAATGCACTGACTGTCTTTACAGCACGATTATTATATCGTGTTCGGGAATATATTTTAACAATCAATAAAAATTTTAACGCTTGTATGTGATGATTGTAACACTTATCATTTATGTCAAACCATCCAGCATGCATTTTATTCGTTGCATACATACTCTCTTTCGTAATATTCTCAAGGACTTGTGAGGATGCCCAATGATGTTGCCACGTACGATTAAAGCTCATCAATTGCGTTTTGATGATATCTATAAAGAGGCTTGTTGGTCGAGTTAATTTCGTAACTGTTGGAGCATCTTCGTCTTCGTTGGGATATTCACGATATTCGATGTATTTTTCATTTGGCGTCGCGTCTTCCATTGGAGTTTTCAACATTGTTGCACGACAATTTTGACAATCACTTTTTTTGATACATCGTCGTGCCACGTATCCTGCAAAAAATGTTATTGCATTTTCGTCATAATTACTGAGTATACTTACATTGTCCGTGTCTACATCACATTCTTCAAGAATGTCTACATGCTTGTTAAGCATGTCTGTTACCGAAGTATCATCATCAACATCATCATCAATAATAGCAACATTATTATCACTCATACAATTTTCTACTGTCTTAATAAGCTGATTTGGCTTATTAATGAGAGCTTCACTTTCAGGACATTGCACATTGCCTTTATCACTTGTTTGAATGTAACCTGTGGAAATTATATGTCTGAATGACAGTCGGACCATTCTTGCGGTTGGATTAGGATTAAATCCTCCGCGTTGTCGAATTTTTGAAAATAATTGTTCTACTGCATCTTGATTGCATAAACCTGTTGCAAGTTCAAATCCTTCATTTTTACTTGCAAGTTCCTTATACAGGGTAAGAATTGCTTGTGTCGTAATGATAAAACCTTTGAAGCAAGGAACTTGATATATTCTATCCGGAAACTTGGACCATCCTGAAGACCATTGTACAAAGTTTGATAATAGATCTTCAATATCAGGATTTTTTCTTGACAATGGCCGTTTTCCACCGAATATGACATTAAGACTGTACGAATTGCAAGCATCAATTACGTTGTTCATATACTCTGCAAAATCAGCTGTTGCTTTCCATGTACTTGAATCTAATTCTTTTTGGTCACCAGCTATCTTAATTGCAGCAGCAAATCTATGGCTAAATAATTGAAACGCTCTTTTCACATTCATTGCTTCAAAACAATTTGGACGAATGTGTGCCTGTGTAATATGGGACAATAAATTTGAGCCTCCTTTTGTCACATTATCGATATACCAGGTTTTTACAAAATCAGAATATGATGCAATTATTTTTCCTTTGCAATATATCTTATCATGCGTTCTAAGGAAACTCGCTAATCTTTTTATTAGATGCGGAAAATCATATGAAGCATAATATTTTTTATTATTGTACATGAAATACGGTTCTTGTACATCAACGCCTAGTTGACTATAAACGGCTTGATTATTTGTACTTTGATCACATGTTATGAGTTTGACATCAGCACCTGTTTTATTTAATTTTTCTACACACATCTTAAGTAAGTGAACTATTTCATGTGATCTCATACATTTTCCTGGGAGAAAATACGCTAATGGTTGTCGCCATGGATGATGTGCATTCAAACTATCGAGGCAAAAGACGAAAACGCACTTGGTTCTTTCTGCTTTTCTGCCCAGAGGTCCTAGATCAACAAGACCTTCTATTTCGTCCAATTTCGAGGAATATTCTTCATAGCTTTTTATGGACATTTCATCCCATTTTAAGGCACATATTCTTTCTTCTTCAGGGATTTGTGTAATTTTTTCTTTTAATTTTTTAAATATAATATCACAAAATCCTGGTTTTATATTGTATTCTTCTACCCATCTTCTAATTGTTCTCTGTCCAGGAAAATTGCAACCTGCTTTCTTTAACGGCAAAATACTGATGCTGAATAATAATATAATTGCTTGGAAAGCATTTTCTCTTCGTCAGTGTATCGTGTACGTGGCGTATGAAGTTGTAAATGTATCATGGTTTTTGCTAAAGGATGCAGTTTTTGTTCATTTATTAAATTTTTTAGCATTTCTTTTTTCTGCTTTTTCTGGTTTGACTCTTTACTTTGTGCCATACATTGCAGCCGATGTTTCAAGCGCCTTATTTTTTGACGTAAATTGAAATTCTCTATTCTCAATGCTTTGATTATTGTTTTTGGATTATTTTTTTTCATTATTATTTCTTTGAGTGTTATCATCTTTGCATTTAACGTTTTGATGTGTAGATGGTTCCAGATGCACCCATTCCATTATGTCTTCCTGTTCCGCAGACATTTCGAAATTTAAAATTGCAGGCCTGTATGTCCGCAGAGTACACTCTTGAAGCATTTGTTTTTCTAAAATCATATTTTCATTATTGGGAAATATTATTGTAGTATGTTTTGACATTTCTCCCACTTCAATATTTTGTTCGGATATGCTAGTGTTGTTATATGCAACTAGAATAGTATCCTGTCTGTATGTCCGCAGAATACATTCTTGAAGCATTTGTTCTTTTAATATCTTATTTTCATCATTGGGAAATATTATTGTAGTACATTTTGACATTTCTTTCACTTCAATATTTCGTTTGTTTACCGATGTGCCAACATCGTTATACGCAATTGGTATAGCATCTCGTGTCAATCGTATTTTTGTTGCGTTTGTAAATGACGTGGCAGAGAAATGATCTTCACACAATCCCAATTTTCTTAGAGTATTGGCAGACAAATTATATAAATTAGTATTCCCTGTAACAGAAATATGACAAACTATGAAAATTATAATTACAATTACACGTTATTTGGAGTTGATATATACAGTGTATCCGACAAGTAAATAATCAAACAAAAGATGGAGATAGAGTAGATCAAATGATCACTAAATCGAAAAGTCCTAAACTGTTTTTTTTGTATAACGCTTAATAAAGGAGTTATTATCAAATAAAGTCTGACCAATCATCGCCGACTTTTAGCCGGACGCACGTCAGTGAGCTGCGCGCCTGATAGTGGTGTGCCGCTGTAACGGCGGAGCGCTCATACACATCGACGTATGCCCGGCTAAAAGTCTACAATGATGGCCAGACCTTACTTGATAATAACTTCTTTATTAAGTGTTATACAAAAAAAAGATAGAGAACTTTTTGATTCAGTTTAATCCAATCTATCTCCATCTTTCGTTTGATCACTTACTTGTCGGATACTCTATGTAGCAATTGAATATTGAGTATTTGGTAATTCGCATTCATTATTTACAAAGCACAAATCTAATGAATTAGATAAAAAATTTAATAGAACAAGCCACAGCTATCTTTTCCAAATGTTATGTTTACGTTTATTACATTAATAATTACTAACAATAAATATAATTAAAGCTTTTCACCGCCTTTTATACAGATACATGTTCGTGAGTTGTATCTTTTGATGCATTAATAAGCAATAATCAAGCCATAGACGGCTATAATTAAAACATAAAACATAATTATTGCACAGAGATTCACCTGTATTGCATATCCATATGTTGCATCTTGCATCCTTTTGCATTGGAAATCTGAATAGCCGTTTCCCATGCGAAAATTTTCCATTCTTACACTCTTTATACATGCACCTATTATAATCTACGGGACACTGATTCGACATATTAACTGTAATACAATGCAAAAAAATAACAGAAATAAAAAAAAAACAACACATAAAAGGAAAGAAAAGAATAAATGAACCGGCGCATTAGAAGTATACGCGTTCGAATAATAAAAATTACAGCTAATCGTATTAGATTAGAGCTGATTTACTGCTTATCATATCAGATAAAAAGAACAGTAACTATCGAATTCCTTTCCTTATCATTCGCACGGCGATACTTGAACAGTGTTTAGTAATTCGAAATGCTCCGCCAAATTCTTTTTGTAAAAACAATCACGACAAGTATCAAGAAATAATTTAATTGATAATTTGATATAATTAATAATTAATAATATCTCTCTTCCCCCCTCTCTCACTCCCTCTCTCTCTTACTTTTTCTCTCTTTTCTGTCTTTCACTCTCTCTTTCTCGCTCCCTCTCTCTCTCTCTCTCTCTCTCTCTCTCGCTCTCTCTCCCTTCATCACTCTCTTTCTTTTTCTCTCTCTAACAATTATTTCTTTAAAAATACTTTGATTTTTCGATGATTTAAATATGATTCGCATTGAGAACACAGAATAATGATATAAGGAGACTTCGCGGAAGTCCGCGGCGCAACCGGTAAATAAGGGTCCGCGGGGAAGAAGGCTACCGCGATGCGTCAGATAGGCGGGGAGAGAAATGCAAGATATGCCGTCCACATGAGTGTGGAAGAAGGATACCGCGATGTGTTCGCAATGTGTGAGAGAAGGATAGTGTTTATAAGACAGTGCGACAAAGATAGCATTCATAAGATGGATATGATGGTTATGAGGGATATGATGGGTATAAGGGATTAAATTCGCAGATAAATAGTAAAATAACTTATTTATTACACGCATCGAGAAAAATATCATTTATAGAGTATATATTAATAATTCACAATCTATGAGTGAATCGCTGTCAAACATATTTCTATCTATATACTTTCGTGTATCGTTTTTGCAGCATCGTGCATAATAGTTTGAGTGTGCGTGTGGGTGTGATATTATTACGTTGTAAAAGATTAAACAAACTGTTTAAATTTTTCATTGACAATTGCGTATTCTCGTATAGCCAATAATACATATGATCTATACATCTTTCAAAATCAAATAAATATAATAGAGTTTGTGGTTTCATATATAAAAAATTATTGGATATTGCCATTTGTATAATATTAGAATAAGATATTTTAACCACTTTCTTTGTTAAATCATTCTTGAATCTACAATGGAGTTTGAGACAATTGTAGAAATCGTTCAATATTTTTACCGTTTTTACCTCAATAATTTTAAAAAGTAATATTATTTGATGAACTCGGTTGTTGCCGAAAAGTAATTCCACGCAAGACACAGCTCCAATGTTTTTTCCAATATCGAAATATTTATAAGCTCGGGGGTTTTAAAGGCTTAAAGCGTATCTTTTTCCAAGTATAAGAACTGTCTCAGACAACAAAACTTATATGAAACGCTATAAAAAAATATTTTAATACATAATTATTTTTAAAAAAATATTAAATTTTTTAAGTTAATCAAAATTTATTTGTTAAATTTCTTCTTCTTCTTACACAGCAAAATTTCATCATATTGAATCGAAACATAATAATTTGTGCGGGATACATTTTTTAATGAACCTATCACATAAGTAGTCGATGCAATAATACTAAATGATTTGAAATAAAACGTGTATTTTTTCAGTATTGCAAATTCTGGTATGGAAGAGATTAATACTGATGCGATATTTTTTCAATTCCTCTAAGCGCCGATGTACAGCTGTTATCATAATGACATCACCCTCAGATGGAGATTTAGAATATGTAGTGTAATATAAATTTTTCAAGCGCCAATCTGCGGCTACTTTGCAAAAATCAAAGTTTGATTTCAAAGCTTGAAATGCACATATCAAAATCATGAATAAAGATAATCTTCAAGGTTATATTGCGCTAACATATTTGAACAACTATAATTTGAAACTTTTGCGATGCATCTGGGATGTGACATAATCTCTGCAATAATCGGCATTGTTCGGGATTCGTTCTCAATGAGATCGTCCGACGGCTGAAATTTATTGAAAATTGAGTAAAAAACGAGCGTAACTCGAATTCGAATATTCACTGGAGAAACGGATATGGATAAAAAAATTCATAATATTAATAGTTAATAAAACAATTTCCTCGAAGCGAGCGACGAAACGTATTTTGCGGGAGTTTTCGGAAATTTTATATTATTCTGTAAATTACTGCTTTTTCCGCATGTCGAATATCTTGAAGAGCTGCTAGAAACCCTCGCAAGATCTTGAACGCGGACATGTTGTACGCGAGGCAGAATATATTCGCGATACAGCTAACGAACGTCGACTCTTGGGCTTTACATATTTTATTTTTTAAATTAAGTAGAAAATTAAGTAGATAACGATAGTAGATAAAGATATTTTTTAAATTAAGTACAAAATTAAGTAGATAACGATAGTAGATAAAGATATTTTTTAAATTAAGTACAAAATTAAGTAAATAACGATAGTAGATAAAGATATTTTTTAAATTAAGTACAAAATTAAGTAGATAACGGATAAGAAAAAAAAAGAATAATTTATTGCAATGAAATTTGAAGAGCGATCGCAAGCAAGAATATTCGTTGAAAATTTAAAACGATAACGCTTTGAAACATACACGATACGAGTGAGAATTACAATAGTAACGAGAGACACTGGCGAGTTTCGATCAACTTAAATCGTTGTTTGAAGATAGATTAACTGCTAAGACTCGCGATCGATATCAATAATAAAGATTTTTCGGTACGAGATCGTTCGAAAGCCTAGTTGTGTGTCAGTTTTTTATATTGAAAAACGACTCACGAACATGCATTGATCGGCTGAACGCGATGTTGCTTACACTTGTTTTGATTTAACAGTTACCGTTTGAATTTAATCGAAAACCGTTTGAATCTCGAACAAATATTAGTCAAAATGTACGTCAAATACACGTCATAGTACAGATAATATTTTGAGAGTATGGTAAATCATCAATAACATCATATTCAGCCTTGGCGACATAAATATTAGCGCGCTATTGTTAGTGTGTGTTAAGAGGTATGAGAAGGATAGCGCAAGGCGTGTAGAAAAAGAATAGCGTGCGCAAGATAATAGGTGGAACAAGAAAAGCGCACGCATGTGAGAGAGATAACGCGATTACATCATCCATAAGTAAAAAAAAGAAAGAAAACGGAGAAATAACATTTAAAATTAAATTTTTTTTTGAAATTGTAATAATAATAACATGTATTCAATAAGTGTATGTGTAAAATACATATAAAATGTGTGGGTGTGGGTGTGGGTGTTGGTGTGTGTGTGTGTGTGTGTGTGTGTGTGTGTGTGTGTGTGTGTGTGTGTGTGTGTGTGTGTGCGTGCGCGCGCGTGCGTGCGTGCGCGTGCAAATTATATATATATATATATATATATTTTCTTTTTCATATATTATTATTTCATATATTGTAT
>JBCEZX010000049.1:2687517-2699344 GCA_039654345.1 Cataglyphis cursor
TTTAACTATCCATTCTAAGTAACGTGTTTTCTTTAGCGAAAAAACCGGAAAAGAATTACCGACACACCTGGTATGTTCCGATATGTGTAAACTCATTTGTTAAGACATTTCTCTGTTGGAGTGTAGTTTAAAATTTTATTTTAAGTTTATTTATTTATTTATTAAGTACAATTTTACTCTATTTTATAGTGTATATATAAGTAGAAACGAGTAAAATAAATAAACATGATTTTAAGAAATAAATTTAATAAAGTAGAATTTAATAAAATAATGTGTTTATAGAACATATATAATAAACATATAATAAAGTTTATAATGAAGTGATATAATAAAGAAATTATATAATTAAATTAGTGTTTATAGAACATATATAATAAACATATATATAATAAAGTTTATATAATGAAGTGATATAAAGTTTATAATGAAGTGATAATAAAGAAGTTATATAATTAAATTACAGTAAAGTTTATAGAAAATTATCTTGCTCTTATTATTATAACGAATTACAAGGAAAAGAAACGGTTATTAACCACACTTTCTGATATTTAATTCTACAATTTCAGTGATTTCTTTTCTTTATCGATTATAATTTGGAGCTTGCTTAAGCCAATGTTGACAAGCTTTTTTTATTTTACTTATATTACAGTTTTTATTTTTATACATTACAGCGCCTGAAAAAAAAATATATAATTACAATTAGACTTACAGATCACGTCAACATAAAACTATAACTATATTATACATATAAATATAATGATCAAATTATACAAAGATAAAACATAATTTACCTTGTATCATATTCCACAGATGACTAGAGGAATTTTTGTAGAATTTGGATCAATTTTAAAACTTTTAAAATTTATGTTCTTCGCTAAACAATTGTACATCAATTTTTTCATTATATTCATTGTTGCCTTGGTTTCGTCTGAATTATTTCCATAACAACTGATATATTTTATCTGTAAAAGTATAAGAGTAAAAATGTAAAGATCAAGTAAAACAAAAATGGATAAGAAAGCTGCAATAAAATTAATAATTATCACTATAAAGATTGCGTAAGTAAATAATATAGAAGGACTGTAAAATAAAATATGTAAAATAAACAATTATAAAATAAGAAATACAAAAATGTAAGTGATAATTGGATGCGTGTATAACCGTTATATATCAGTACAATTTACCATAACAGACATATTTTCTGGATCCTTCAAATATTTCTCAAATTTCCAGAAGTCATTAACAGATTTTAGAGGTAAAGCAGGTAAATTAAATTGTGGTCTCATCATTTCTCTCTCGTGGAGCAAAAGAAAAGCCATCACGTTCATTTGATTATTATTGATATATCGAGTTTGCTACTGATCTCATCAATTCTAAGAGAAATATTGTCAAGATATGTATTGACATCTTGTATATCAGAACCTATAAATGTAAAAAATGTTGAAAAAAAAAGAAAGAAATCAAACATAAATTTTAGATAAATTAACAAGGTTCTATTGTGAAATTCACAAATTTAAAAAAATCTTGAGTTAATAAGAGCCAAACGCAGATATTGATGCGTTAAGTTTCGTAGAAAATCTTCTATCAATAGCAAATCAAATGAAATTAATGGTTTTTCTTTTCCCCTACGAGAAAAAAATAATGAAACCATAATTTACCTACTTTACCTCTAAAGTCTATTAATGACTTCTAGAAATTTGAAAAATATTTAAAAGATCTAAGAAATATATATCTGTTATAATAAATTACTGAGATATAATAGTTATACACGCATCCAATTATCACTTAGATTTTTGTGTTTCTCATTTTATAAGTGTTTATTTTACATATTTTATTTTAATTCTTTCATATTATTTACTTACTCAATCTTTATAATGACAATTATTAATTTTTTATTCATTTTTGTTTTACTTGATTTATACTTTTGTTTTTATACTTTTACATAAAATATATCAGTTGTTTTGGCAATAATTTAAATCAAAGCAATAATGAATATAATGAAAAAATTGATGTATAATTGTTAAGTAAAGAACATAACTTTTAAAGATATTAATCGGAATTCTGCAAAAATTCCTCTAAAAAATGTCATTCGTGAAATATGATACAAGGTAAATTATTACATATTTAATCTTTGTATAATTTTTTTTGTCTGATCATCATATTTTATATGCATAATATAGTTATAGCTGTTTGGCTCTTATTTTAGCTCGGAATTTTTAAAAATTTATAAAATCAAGAAGTGTATAAATATAAAAAAAGTTATTTTTTTACCAATGCTTGCGTTAGAAGAAATCTGTTTATCTGAGGATACTGTCCTTTTGCATTGCTTTTTATCTCTTATGAAGTTCGATTCCGATCTGGTAGCATCTGATAAATCTTAATTTGATCCTGTAAAAGATAAAAAAAAAGAATAACTAAACATAAAATAAAAAAGTATGTATAATAAACATAAAAAGTAATTTTCTTACTAATGTTTGTGTTCATAGAAATCGATTTATTTAAGGATATAGTCCTTTCGCATTGTTTTTCATTTCTTATGAAGTCCGATTCCGATCTGGCAGCATCTGATAAATCTGAGTTTGATCCTGTAAAAGATAAAAAGAAAGAATAAATAAACATAAAATAAAAAAGTTTGTATAATAAACATAAAAAGTTATTTTCTTACTAATGTTTGTGTTCATAGAAATCGGTTTATCTAAGGATACAATCCTTTTGCATTCTTTATTACTTATGAAATCTGATTCTGATTCTGATCTGATAGCATCTGATGAATCTGAATTTGATACAGAAGATAACTTGACAAGTAATGAATTTTTAGAAGAATTAGGAATAGTTTCTTCAAATTGAATAAAATTAACTTCTTCAAAAGAATTTAAAACTTTTGCAGAGTTAGCTTGAGGCAATGACTTTCTTTGTTTATATTGATTGAGCTTAGATCTCACTTTTTCAAGTACAGTTCAATTTTTTGTTTTGGAATTATTTATTGATTATTTATTGAGATTTTCTGTTTTACTATGTTTTTAGAAGTACTATCGTCAAAAGTAGATATTTTGACCGAATCGATTGAATTATTAGAATTCAAATTTTCTGAGCAGAACGAAGATTGTTTCTTAACAAGACTGCATAGTATCAGACTGCACAATATCAGAATTAGAAATTGACTTGAGAGGTGTATTTGCATTGGATAAATATTGGTATGTAAGATTTTCGTTTACAACATTAAGAATATGCTTTTAGTTTCCATCTGAAATAAATAATAAATCAAAATTTGTTCGTGAAACTTTTTTCTTTAATTTTAGAGCTTCTATTTGATTTATTTAATGTCACTCGCGACAGATTGTAAATATACTGGGAAATAATTAAAAAAAAATAAAGCATTAAGTTGGTTGGATATCTAAATAATAACAAAGATTTCCGATAAAATAATTTCTTATCAATAAATATTAAAAATATTACATTGAAATAACTTTTATTATTGAATCTTTCTAAAAAAGTTTACTTTTGCACGAATAACTAAATAAAATAGAAAAATTTAAATAAAATTTAATCAAATTAAGTCTCACTTGATGAATTAAGGTTTTTAGTTTTATGGATCTTTATATCCTGAGATTTGAAAGGAATTTTTGGAGGCGCAGAAAACTTGCTTCTCTTCCGAATTTCAATATCTGAATCATTATCAGTTTGTATGATTTTACGAAATCGCTTTCTTTTCCTTTTTCCAAGTTCTTTCTCCGTTTCATAAGCTGAATTTTCTTCAAAACCTTTAGCACCTTTTCTAGCATTAAGATAATGATCTAAAAAAACAAAATACATAAATAATAAACATTATAATCACACTTGAAAGATAAAACAAAATTAAATTAAATTATAACAGCTGAAATAAATAAAAGAAGCGAATAATAATTCATTAATTTAATAAAATAATTAATAAAATTTAATATAATTAAACAATTATTTAAATTATTATTTAAAAAAATTAAATATTTTACGTAAAATAAATATAATTTTCTATAATAATTATATTTTCTATATTATTTATCTTTATAATATATGCAATATACATATATAGTATTCATGCACATAAGAAACGACACAATAAAATTAGCTATGCAAAATTAATATTATTTGACATATAAAAATCAATAACAGTTGATAGATCGATACGTTGACATGTAAATATACTAATCTAAGAACGCAAATTTTTTTTTTTGACAATCTTTGATCGCGTATAACTAAAAAATTATTATATTACGCGATATTTTTGTATTAATATTTTTATTTTTATTTTAACAGAATATATTATTAAAACATTGAGCGTTAGTGAGATCCTGTTATACTCTTTTTGATATGAAAGGTTTGTTATATTTATATCCCTCCAAAAAAAGATTATAAAAATGTGTCTCCATCAAAGAAAAGAAATTTAATTAGATATAATATATTAGATATAATATAATTTACTTACTATACCACCACTTGATTTGAATAGGACAAATAAGCTAATCATCTTCAGGATCTTTTCCTTTCTTTGCATAAGTACTTGCCAAATACGGCTTAGGAGGCCAATACACAACTGCCTTTTCTTTCTCATCATTTTTTTCTTTTAATCATTTGCGATGTCCAACATCAAAACATATATCATCATTCTCATCACTACACTCTTCATCTTTATTATCCGTAAGAAATTTTACAACAAAAAACTAAAAAAAGAAGAAAAAAACAAGATATTAGAAGAAATCTTTTTTAATATTACTTTAACTTTTTTAATATTATTTAACTTTTTTTTCAATATTGTACTTTTCAAAATTAAAAAAAAGTTATATAAAAGAATTTATGAATAAATAAAAAAAAACATTATTAAGATTTCAAAAATGCTACAAAAACTTGAAAATATATTATAAAGTTTATTCTAGTTTTAAAAATATATTAAGGAATTTATCACATTTAATTTTTACTGCCTAAAAAACATTTTCACTTATTTTAATTAAAAATATATACAGAGAAATAAAATTCTTTACATCTTTGTAATATATTGTATTATTTTTTGATTGCAAATTCTCATTCTTGATATGATTAAATTGATATAATACCCTTCAATAAGTTGCAGACATTGTGTGCAACAAAGGAATGCTGAGGCACGATTCGCTGTGAGGAATATGAATAAGCCAACACTTTGCCTGTATATTAGATAACTTAAGAACATTCCTTGTTGTACTTAAGTGGGTTACTTTCAATATTTCAAGAACAGAAGAAGGGAATTAATAATCATAATAATCTACAGAGTGACGATACTTATTGCCTACTACATATACAGAATTGTCATTTCTCTGAATAATATTTGTTATGATCATAATATCATCATCTAATGTTTTTAAGCAAGTATCTCGCTGTCCCAGCTGAAATGTAACACCACTCACAATCATCTTTTTATATTGAATGCCTGGTATTGTTTCAGCTGGATCAATATGTCTTTGAGAAAGAATAATGTTAGTTCCATCGTAAGATAGTCGAATAAATCAAATTTTATCTTTTTCTAAGTCGCGTTTCGCAACTTGCTCAAGCGGTTTACAAAAGGATCGAAGAGATTCTTTGATTGATTTCAATCGATTCTCGAAAGGAAATGCACTAAAACTGTTTAGTTCTCGATGTTCAGCACATTCTTTAGTCAAATGGAAAATGGAGTGTACGTTATAAACAATAAATTATATCGCATCAGAATGAGTGATAAATGTTCTTAATAACTCTTGAGTATAATTATGCATTGTGCTAAATAAAACTGGACTAAGATATAAACAGCAAAATGATCTCCGGAAAAAACCCTCAAATATTGAGTGTAAACATTCAATTTTGGGAGTTTACTCTCAAATTTGGGTGTATACACTCAAATTTGGAAGTTTACTCTCAAATTTCGGTGTATATACTCAAAATTTTGAGAGTTTACACTGAAGATTGAGTGTGTACACCAAAACATTGAGTGTTAACACTTAAAATTGAGTATGTACAACAAAACATTGAATATTCATACTCAAAATTGAGTGTGTACACCAAAACATTGAGTGTTTATATTCAAAATTGAGTGTGAATACTAAATTCTTATTTCGTTTCTTTTTAAATTATTGTTTTCCCTAACAATTTCCATTGGTTCTGCTATGTTTTTCTAAACTTTGTTTCGACCAATAAAATGATCCGACCACGCACTATGGTCAGATTCAATTCAAACTTGCACAAATGTAGACCTTAGTTTAGATGCGGTTACCATCTAGTAATTTTTCAATCAATCAATCTCTAATTGCAGAGCGTTGCTAATATAACTCAGAACAATGCTAGCGCAATCTTTCGTCGAAAGCAATAAATGGACATTTTATATTGTATATTATATTATATATATATTTATTTGTTGATGATAATGACGTGGACGTTTCTTTTCAACAAAATTTTCACATATGGAACTTTGCATCATAATATCTCTGATTATAGATCAAGTACAGCAAAAATAAAGACATTTTCCTTATATAATTAAAACCCAAGCTATCTATTAAGCCTATTAAAAATTCGATCGGTCCAGCCGTTACTGAGAACCGTAATTATGAGGTACTTGCAACTTATCGACTCGCGTATAGATGCACGGTGTGCCTCGCTACACTTAGCGCGAAACACTACCATGTCTCTTGATTGTATACTAATTCACTCTGTGAACTATTATTCTACTATTATTATTTATCATCATACAATTTTTATTTTAATCCTACATATAATTTTTAGATATTATTGGTACATAATACGCACATATGTGCGTAAGCAAATATAAAATTCATATAACATGCGCGCTTATTAGCTTTGTTGCACTACTGCTTTCTGCCATGAAAGGCCAGAAAACATTTTCAGGCCATACGGTATGGCAGCTCCCTTATGGAAAAAACTTTCAAATATTGAGAGTAAACTCTCAATTTTGGGAGTTATTCTCAAATTTGAGTGTATACACTCAATTTTGAGAGTTTACTCTCAAATTTGGGTGTATACACTCGAAATTTTGAGTGTTTATACTGAAGATTGAGTGTGTACACCAAAACATTGAGTGTTTATACTCAAAATTGAGTATGTACATCAAAACATTGAATGTTTAAACTCAAAATTGAGTATGTACACCAAAACATTGAGTATTCAAACCCAAAATTGAGTGTGTACAGCAAAACATCGAGTGTTTACCCTAAGTTTGTATACCCTAACATTGAGTGTTTATACTCAAAATTGAGTGTGAACATTAAACTTTTAAAAGTTTACTCTTAACACTTGAATATCACACTGAATAAATAAAACCCTAAACCTTTGAATGTTATTCACAAGATTGAGTATTCTCAAGAGTCAATTGAGTGTTAACTGAGTCATAATTGAGTATTATTATTAACGCTAAAAATGTGAAATGAATCTTGCAAGTTGCAATGTAATATTTTTGAGATATTATTGGAACATGTAATTGTAATATTGAATGATAATGTTACAGCAACATTCCAAAAACATTATAAAAACCAATATTTGGTAATCGCTAGTTTGTTCGTTTATCGCTATGCGGCGTGCGTTGCACTGTCCATTTAATTTTTAGTCACGCTGATTATATAAAGGTTGCAAAGAGCGGCTAATAAGATTAAAATATAATAACTATTTTTAACAGTATAATTTGTCTGACGACACAGGGACTTCAAATATTTGACTAATTTTTAGAAATCGCGCAGATAAATATCCAAAAAAGTTAAAATTGTTTGTTTCATTATTTACTTAAAATGTAAAATGGAGTCTAATATTTATATAAATAAGATTTTAAGTTTCTCAAATTAAATTATTTAGATTTAATTATTTTATTATTTACTTAATTATGTTTAAATATGTCAAAGCGTTTTTGTCATATAATATATATATGTATGCAGTAATAATTTTAAAAGTTAAAGGTTTAGAAAACGTATATGTGTTAAGATAATATACTATATATACTATATTATTATAAATATAATTGCACCGTAATGTATTGCATTGTAGAAGTATATATATGTTACATTGTAAGATTACTGCAATGTTACATTGTAATATTACAAAAAGCGGTGCAATATTACAAAAAAAAACAACTTCAGTGTTATCCTCAACTTAAAAGTAACGCTTAAAGAGAGAAAGTTGAGAGTTATACTCAAGTTGAGTATTATTTTGAGTGTTTTTTTCAGTATTCTTTTGAGTGTTTTTTCTGTAAAGGCGATTTAGAGAGTTCATACTTGCGCGTAGGTTATTTAGTATATCAAGTATATGCGCGTACTCTATTCTTTCTTCGCGATTTACGGAAGGTGTATTATCCGCCTCTGCTATAGTTTGGCCCATCTGTCGGATGGATCAACGCATGTTTTCAATTTCAAGGCGTCTACTGCGCCTTGCAATATGTGGGAGTGTGATCTTGCGGGAATCGTACTTCGGCCATATTATTTGCCTGAGCACTATAAATTTCTTCCGGATCAAATTGATCGTTTTCGTATGAGGTTAACGAAAATTTGCGTCGTAAGAATACTCTACTCGGAATCCTGCTAATATACGATCTCGTGCGTCTAGTCTCGCATTGAGTGTTATCAGTGGGGTCAGTCGTGTTATTCGGGAATAGGCTTTCGTCAAAACTATTAAACGGAAATTCGCGTTCGGTGACGACGTTTTCCGGTAGCTCGGATTCGCTTAAATTTCTGCGCGTGCTATCTAAATTGTCTTGCGGCGATAGACATAAACTAATTGCTCGTCGTGCCGGTTCGCTAAATAACCTCGATCGGTTCGCAATTGGTCGTTTCGGTAAGTTAGAGCCTTCCGACATTCACGCAATTATAATTGTTTTACGGACTTACAGTAATAAGATGGCTCGCATGCTCATTCGCAGACACTGCTATCTTTCGCTCGACTGATACGACTGACAGCTTGGGGCTCGTTGTACGGGGTCGTTGCTCGGGAACGATGCGTTGTCTGTTGAGGTGTCATGGACCTGCGCTGGTCCTTGGACGCTGGTGATACTATTCGAGTTTCAACTGCTTGGCTCTCGTCTGACTGCTTATCGTCCGTCTATGTTGCTTCCGCTGTTGTCCGTTAGCTTTAATTTATTGTTTACTGACGTGCCTGTTTTTTACTCTTTTGCTTTGGGTTTTTTCAGGTCTTCCCGTCTTTTCCCGACGGTCATGTGGCTGAATCCCACCGCTGCCACTAATTGGTGTGCTTCGCGGGGAGGCATTAGATTTTTCGGAATTCACCACTAAGGCTTGGAAGCCGAGGACCAAGTTGGGAATCATCTAATTGGAGAACGATATGTTTTTTTGAATAAACTATTTTTATTCTTCAATATTGAGTCGCTTCCTTTTGCCTTCTGTCGTTCCTCTTCACAGCTGTGCGTATCACAGTATAGGGTTATGTCGGCGCGAGCCTGATATCACGGTCACGATCGCGAGATCAGCTGTGACTTCGTTCGAGTAACAATTCGTGTCGCGGCTAGACTAGCGATTCCTCGAGTTGAGTTGATTGCGGTAACTGTCCGATATCAATCGTTAATAATGATTGCCCGCCGCGTATTCGCGGCGGTATTTTTTATTGCTTCCTGTTTGGTTGATTTTTTGAAGAGGATCCCTTAGCGACATGACCATATATAATTGTGTCGCTCGAATCGTTAAGCCGAAATGCAAGCTAAAATCGTTCGATCAAAATTCCTTGCATTTCCGATGGTTCGATCCTTTTCGCAATCGCTTAGCCTCGGCACGTGGCTTCGTCAGCGTTTCATACAGCGCTGGTAACATTATACACCTTTCGTGATATCTCGCTAACTCGTATTAAAAAATATTTTTTTAAACTATTTAATATTAATAATAATTCGGTTATAGCTATTTGAGCTATAACAATATCAACAAGTATTTGTTATATCAAAAAATATTTGTTATATGAAGTAATTATAAAAAACATTTTTTCTTAAAATTATCTAGTTTCCGAAAAAATTGAAATCGTAAAAATATTGAATATATTGTATTTGTTTATAATAATTATTATAAATTGTTGTAAAAAATTGTTAAAAATTACAGTGCATAATTTATTAAAAATGCATATTGTGTTGTTACCTTGCGTAATTTTTCTTTGTTTATGTAGCGTACGTTTTCATTAAAATGTAGAAAAAATGTGTACATTATTAAACGTTGACAATTATAAAAAACATTATTTTTGTTATAAATAAATAAAGTATACTTAAGAAATTAATAAAATATTTGGATACTTATATCAAAAAGTTAAGAAAATATTACATATGAACTTCCGCAATATTTTCCTTATTTCTGAAATGGACTTGGGTTGAATGGGTTTACTCTACATTACAATTCAAAAAATTATATAATTTTTATACAGATAATACTGGAGTCCATGAAGGCATCAGAAATGCTGCTTGTATTAAAAACGATTGCAACACTGTCGAACAACTTGGGGATTGCAGTGTAAGATTTGATAATGTTGCTAATAACATTACCATACAGTATTCCCCATGTACGATAAAGACAGCAAGAAATGAAGAAGATAATGATGACACAATTAATAGTAATAATAAATTTAACAATAGTGACGTGGGTTGCATCGATGATGAAAAGGAAAAAAATTACGAAGAAAGTATGGATAATAGAATAACGGATGACTATGACGAGAACAAAAGTGAAACGAGGAAAAAAGCAGCAGAAAATGACGAAGATAATTATACTACCGGAAGCGATGACAATTATGAACGTATTGAGGAGCAAACGAGTGAAGAAGATGACATCACATTTGATGATACTGTATTATTTTCAGAATCCAATTTGACAATACGAGATATATTGATATTAGTCGTCACATTTTCGCTCCATTTAAGCTGTCAGACGTTGGAAAATCTGCGCTTATAAACATGATAAAATTATTGGCCGAACCGAAATTCGAAAAAATTAATATTTCCAAGTACACTTTAGGTAAAGCATTCGATCCACCAGACGATAAAATAGTTTATCACTATTTCTACGACAAGTGTCATACCAAAATTCGACGTCGAGAAATAAATTTATAAAACAATCAATAACGTGTGACTCTTGTCGAGAAAAACTTGTAATTTCATTGACCAATAATTACTTCATGTCAATTGATAGAAGATATCAATTAGAAATCCTATTTTCTCACGAAGCAACCAAAGCTGAGATGCTCGATTTTATTTCATCAAAAAGTAATTATCATGCCAATAACTTTAATATTATAACAGATATTTACTTCTTCTTCTTCTTTTATTTAATGGCTCCGGGCCTGCGCACACTGGCCCACTCGGCCAAGTCAATGATTGGTGGAGGAATGGCTTCGTTGAAGTTTGTGGAAATCTATATAGTTAGATGTTTAAATTACTCTTTTTGAAGAATGCAACCAGGCATGATATGATAGCTGGAGTTGGATCAGCGAGTATCTTGAAGATGTCTAGAGGAAGGGGCTTCTTGGATTTTTTCCGGAGTTTCTGAAGAAGATGAGGTCTGTGGAGCCGGTAGTTAGTGCAGGTCCAGAGGATGTGGTCGATGTCTTGCAGAGGGTGACCGCATTCGCAGGCAGGTGAAGAAGAGATGTTGCAACGATAGAGGCTGGCTTGAAGGTTGTAGTGGTTGCTCCGTATCCGACAAGCGGTGGCGATTTCCTCGCGCTCGAGACCAAGACTTTTGAACCAGGGATAGGGAGAGAAGGAAGGGTGTAAGCTGAAATAGTTCTTTCCCTTGAGATTCGCTTGGGCAGTTAGGGTGCGGTTAGAGGAAGAGATGTAGTGAGTGAGAGCCATAGAGTAGAA
>JBCEZX010000049.1:2775072-2785228 GCA_039654345.1 Cataglyphis cursor
TATACCTATATATTGCAAAATATCTATCTTTTATATACATATATATATATATATATATATATATATATATATATATATATATATATACTACAAATATATTGATAATATACCAAAAGATATTTTTAGTAGACACTGCGGTAATATAATCAAAATATTTTATTAATATTCTTATAATATACTAAGAAATATTCTTAGTATTTACTGAGCAGGTTTCTAGGGCAGACATAGAAAGATCCCCCGCATATTCTCAAAATATCATAGTACGTATTTCGAATATCAATGGGATATACACAATCTACGTTTGCGATATACTGCGTACATGGTCAGGATCGACCTGTGCTGTGTGGGAAATTTGATATAATATATTACATTGTCCTATAAAAAACAGAAAATTTTATACGTTTGCTTTCATGCTAATTTTGAGATATTTCAAAGAAACTTCAACGTTATTGTTTGATTATCGAATTAATATAATCTCATTATTTCAGGTCCCAACCGTGTCACTCATTTGCGGATTATCTGGATTCTTTTCCTATTTTCTTCGCTGTGGTATGCAGAAAGATAAGATTATAGTTTCTTTTTTCCGCGCATTTTTTCAACATTTTTCAGCAAGTTTTTTATTGTAATTGTTTTCTGATTAAATTTGAACTGAGTAAATTTTTGTTCGTCATCAGGGATATATATGATTTTATTTAAAATTGATCGAAATTACAAGATTTATATAAAAGAATAATGTTAAATTTCATTCATTGATTTTAATTTCTATCAATGCATTCAGTACTTTATACTATTAAAATTCGAAAACAATACAATCCTAGAAAATATTTATATCTAAATAAATAGCCAAAAAATATCAAATTTAAATATTAAATGCGTTTATAACATACGCAACACACGATATTTCCACATATTAAATTTAGATTAATAAAATACAGAATCAGACAGCGTTAAATATGAAAAGATATGGACAGAATTGTACATAACAACTGTATGTGATTAATTATATAAAATTCTGGTGTTAAAACGAAGTTTTTGCTTGTAGCACGGAATCATAATCACATCAGGGGATAACGGATCAGGAATCATCGCCTATAAAACGCAACGGAACGAGAACAAAGAACTTGTCTTGCTCCGAATGGATCACGAAGTATCGCACGAATAACTGTTTTATAAATTTTTAAATTTTGTCTTTCAAGTTTTTTATATATTTGTAATACATCGCCTCTAAAATAATATCCTTCTATTGGTACGGATTGATACAATTTTGCTTACAAAAATCGTAATTTAAATTTTTTTATTATTGATTAATGCATTAAAATTTTTAATATTAGTTATGTTACGTACTTTTTGTTAAAAAAACATGCGTTTCTTCTTTTCGTAAACGTTCCAATTATGAGATTATAAAAAATCTTTTTTATTTTGCAATTTATATGTATATATTAATAAGCAGAGCAACCCAAAGATGAGTATTTATTATTTATATATTGATGGTTAAAAATCATGTATACGCATTAATACGGTCTTATTATTTGAATTAATTAAACAAATAAAAAGTTAGAAGAAAAGACTTTTAGATAAATCTTATAAAAATTTCTATGAAAAAAAGATTTTTTAGAAATTTATAAAATTATTTTATATTTATATATCTATTTATTATTGTACGCATCGGATATAAAATTTGCCACATAAAATAATAATTTTGTGAAATATTAATTACATTTTGGGCACCGCTATAATTTGAATTTTATATTTGTATGTTACAGACAGCGTTGCCTCAAAACCAACCCCGTTGTTGCGCATCAGTATCGATGAGTGAGGAATTTTCATTTATTTATGTAGAGAAAATCATTTTCTTTATATATATTTTTACTTATGTAGAAAAAATTATTTTTTTTTTACAAAATAAATTATTTATTCATTATAAGAATTATCTTCTATAATATAATTAATGTTTACTGAAATGTAATTATTATTTATTTTTATTTTGCTGTTGTACATTTCTTGTATATTACTTAATAATCTGCGTAATCTGTAAGGGCAAAAATATATTAAGTACTTTTTTATATTCTCCCATACTAATTTTCGCAAAAAATATAATTTTGATATAATTTTAATAACATAAAATAAACTTTATAATCTACTAAATTTTGTTGTTTAATACAAAACAATTGATCGGTTTTTAATATTTTATAAGTACTTTTATGATGATTAAAATTAAAGCAGAAAGCTTTGCAAATAAAAAGAATAAATTCTTTTCTTTGATTTAAAATAATGAATTGAATTTCTTTCCAAGTAAACGTTCATATAATATTATTGATTTCATAACGTGTTCAATTTATTATAATCCAAGACACACAATTTATAAAGTTATCGTATATTATTTCTGAATATTATATTTTTCGTATATTATTTCTGTAAAACATTTTTTATATCCTAAATTAAATTATTTTCAAACCTAAAACATTTTTTAGGTTTAAAAATAATTTAAATCAATTTGAGAAAAGGAAGAGGCCTAGGAAAAGCATCAGACATTGCTGAAGTAGCCTTGTAAATAATTTGTTATTTATATATTAATTATTTGCAATTTAAATTGAGCAATTAATTACATAATTTGGTTTTTTATTTATATGATTTAAGCAAAAGAAAATTAGAGAAAAAGATTTTTATAAAATTTATACTTTTCTTAAAGATTCTACTTTTAGATTATCATTTTATGAAATTATTATTTGATACTTTATATGAACTATTAGAGTTATTAGTAGTTTTTTCCAAAATTTATAAAATTATTTTATTAATTTACTGATATGCATTTAATATCTTTAAAATTAAAATTAATAATATTATAAAATTCAATGTGTACAATAAATTTTTTTTAATAATTATTTTGAGTGTTACCACAATTTGGATCTTCTATTTATATGTTACAGATCAACATCCCCACAATCCCTAGCGACCCTGACATCTTTAGAGAAGAAGGAGGCCTAGGAAAGGCATCCTGCACCAAAGCAAACCAAGGATGAATATTTATTATTTATATATTGATTGTTAAAAACTGTATACACATTAATTCGGTCTCATTATTTGAATTAATTAAATAAATGAAAAATTAGAAGGGAAAACTTTTAGATAAATCTTATAAAAATTTCTATGAAAAAAAGATTTTTTAGAATTTATAATTAAAATTATTAATATTAAAATTATTTTATATTTATGCATCTGTTTATTATTGTACACATTGGATATAAAATTTAATATATAAAATAATAATTTTTTGAAATATTAATTATATTTTGGGCACTGCTATAATTTGAATTTTATATTTGTATGTTACAGACAGCGTAGCCTCAAAACTAACAACTCCACTGTTGTGTATCAGTGCTGGTGAGTGATGAATTTTTATTTCGTATCGTTAATAGTTTTATGTATAATTTTTTATTCTTCTTTGAAATTAATTACGGAATTATACTATAGAATTCCGTAAAAGAAGATGACTTTAATTTGTCTCGTACTTTTGTCTTTATGAAAGAATTTCATAAAGAAAAGTATTTGTGATTCTAAAATAATATAAAACAATTTTGTAAATTTTAAAATCTTTAATCTTATTAGCTCTATCCAAGCTTTATATAATCGTCGTAACTAAGAAGTAAGAAGTTAAATGCGGGAAAGGTAGCACAACATGCGGCGCACGAACGAACCAGCAATTACTGTGTTTATAATGTTTTTGGAATGTTGCGGTAACATTATCATGAAATATTACAATTACACGTTCTAATAATGTCTCCAAAATATTACATTGCAAGATTGTAACATTATTGCAATGTAACTACAATGAAGATTATTATAAATATACCAATTATATGATCTATTTATAATAATTTCGTTATATAATATTTTATATTATTTTCGAAGCTTGAAAAGTGATTATAGTAGAATTATGTAGAAGATAGATTAATTTTATTTGGACATTTTATAATTTTCGTAAATAAAATAAAACTTTTAAATTATATATTATTCTTTTTATTATTATTATTGCAGAATTATTCAACAATCTTATGTGTATTCTGACTAGGCGTTCATCAGAAATATATTTACAATATCACAAATGATAGTTATATATATATATATATATATCGGTCGATCTTTTTTAATTAATTTTTCGAAAATTATTACAAAAATAGCAAAGTGGTGCAGAACTTTTGTCTTCAGTTTTACCTGTTCTATCTGCACACGACCGGTGATGCGATTGACGCCGGACACCCTGTATATATATATATATATATAAAACTACAGAACTTAATGATTCTATGAGAAATAAAATATATAACATAATTTGATTATTGATATGCAATATTAATGAAACCATGTAATAAAAAATTAAATAATATATTTGAAGAGGAACTTGGTCACTTGGCCACTTTTCAAACATCCAAATGGATATGAGCTTATCCAATATAAGTGCGATCAAATGCAGATATCAGATCTCGGTTTAACCATAGAAAAACGGAACGAGTTTTTCAATAAGATTACACAAAATACTTCAATTACTGGTAAAAAATGATAATTTTACTGAATTATTAAAAAAAGAAATTAATTCATTATTCCTATAGCATACGTTGTGCACATGTGTTATTTATTACAATTTTGGATGTTTTAGATTCAAAATTAACAATTGCTATACAAGTTCTTTCCTATACGATATCTCCAAAGCAAAGAGTTAAATAAAGAGATAGTGGAAAAACTAAACATTAGAATAAAATCAATTATTTTGTCAAGAGATAGCATGATAAAATGTGCAACTGTTAGTACATTAATGTGCAAAATTTTTATTCAAATATTTATACATACGTATGTATAGAATATTGATAAATTTAATATATGAATATTTTGTTGTAGACTTGTGGTGATATTACGTGAATTTGTTAAGAAAGCAGAAATAAGGCAAAAGAAATGCGAACATCTGTATAACTTTATATAATAGTTGTGGGTAAAATTAAAAACATATCGCAATCATATGTCACTATAGACAAAATTTTATATTCTACAAAATTTACATTAGAAGCTTTAGATGTTTGCTTTAAAGTCTTCCACGTCTTGCAATTTAATTACTCAGATGTTAGTAAACATTTATGGATGTTAATACAAAAAGGATTATATAAGTTTTGCACAAATTGGAATATTTCATTTTCAAATTTTTCATGTTCAAAAAATTTCATGTTCAGGGGAACATCTATTGAAGAAAATGTGTGCCAAATTCAATCGAAAACATCGAATGAGTAATTATAGCAACTTACAGTTATATTTTTATTTTTAAACTTAAAGTAAGGTACGTTTTGTTTTTTATTCCTAAAATTAATGTAAGTTATTGTTTTATTATTTTTTCCAAACTAACAGTTTACTTGTGTATAAAATTTTATTTAATAATATAATATTCTAATAATAGAGATTATATGTGCAATTTTTTAAACAATTTTTATAAAATATTTATTTTATATTATAAATTTATATGTCAATTGGTTATAATTATGAAGTATAATAGCAAAGTTTTATGTTCAAAATGTTTAATTGTATGTTTTGTAATAAATCGTTTTTACTTTTTTACTTATCTCAAATATGAATATGACAAATATTATTTTAAGCTTATATATAAGCATAATGATCAATTAAATTCAAAAGTTGAATGTAATTTTTTAAATTGCACAAATTCGTACAATAATGTTTACTTTCGTCTTTTACATATACATATATATATATATATATATATATATATATATATATATGATCCATAATATTCAGTCAAGTAAAAAACGAAAAAGAAGTAATAAAAAATCTATATTGTTAAACAAATTGATAAACAATGGAAGGAAGATTCATGATTTTAATTTAATTGCCAATATTAAATAATAAAAAAAAATTATGATTTTCTTCAAGATTTCAGTCATAAAATGTTAAATATAATGTTGCGTTTAATTACAACATTATATTATTTTAAAAATTTTAATAGGAAAAATGTTCATGAAATTATTAATAAATATTTTTTGCACCGCAGCGACGAATCAATGGCTTTCGCGTTTCGCAATTCGGATTATCTTTTCTTTTTATTTGATTATTTATTTAGTTTTATCAAGAGTTACAAATTATACATGATTATTCAATTATTTTGTCATTTTCGAGATGACCTAGAAGACGCGAATATCGTGCGTTTATGCGTTGTTACCTTTGAAGGTCAGTGTTGTTATTACCATACATATTTGAAGTCGCGGTGAGCGCAGGATAATCAACATTATATATAAAGATCAGTGTGAAATATATTATTCTAACTTCTTATTTCGCGAACGAGCAAGCTAATTTTTGGCTTAATGAATAATTTCGCATAGATTTCTTTATATATATATATATAATATTATGCCAAAAATTAGCTTGCTCGTTCGCGAAATAAGAAGTTCGAATAATATATTTCACACTGATCTTTATATATAATGTTGATTATCCTGCGCTCACCGCGACTTCAAATATGTATGGTAATAACAACACTGACCTTCAAAGGTAACAACGCATAAACGCACGATATTCGCGTCTTCTAGGTCATCTCGAAAATGACAAAATAATTGAATAATCATGTATAATTTGTAACTCTTGATAAAACTAAATAAATAATCAAATAAAAAGAAAAGATAATCCGAATTGCGAAACGCGAAAGCCATTGATTCGTCGATGCGGTGCAGGGAAAGCGCGACGTAGCATGTGCGTTTCATCGATCGCGAGAACGAAATCACGATAACTACTTATCCGAATAAAATATATCTAAAAAAAATTGGCGGACTTACCTTTTTGATCGACGCTCGATTAAAAATCGGTCGTTGACGAACTTTGTTCTGCTCCGGTCTCTTCTCGGGTTGCTGCGTCTTCACTCCTCACTGAACGATGACTCGCGGAACAATGATGAGCAACGAGCAAGAATCCTACAGGAGAGTACTAGATCGCAATTAGGCCACCTGTGGCGCTTTCGCGTCTAACAGGGCCGTCTCATAGCCCTCGCGATCCTTCACGGCCGTATTAAGGGGTTCAATGCCCTCCTATATGCAAAATTCTTTTCCATTTTAAGTTGATGAAGACGGCCTACAATTCAACCCAATCCTTTACGCTCGGGACTTCCATATGTTGGCTCTCTTCCGATTTGCTCCATCAATATTTCGGATTCACGGATTTAGATATAGTATTGCAATTCTGTTTCAGAGTTCCCGTGCTTCTTGCGTATCTTGTATCTTTATCATTTATTCATGCTTTTTCTAGCAATATTTTATTTCTTTTAATTTTCTTAATGCATAAACAAAAAGTTTTAAATAAATTTAAATGATTTAATAATTCGCTTAATTTAAAAATTTTGTTTATATTTTATATAATTATATACAATACGTTTATTTATTATACATTTAATTATTAATGTTTAATTAATACCATTTTATTACGTTTATTAATTTTTTTATTATTAAATTTATTATTATTATTGATTTAGTAATATTTTATATATTTATATTTATAGTATTTCTGAAAATAAAAATATTTCAACAAAAAGTGGAAAAGATATTTCAATTTTAAATCATAACAATGAAAAAGTAATAATAGAGTTTGTATCTGATGAAATATTAGAAACGATACAGTTTGAAGATTCAACTGTGTAAGTTTTTTATATTTATTCTTAAACTTTAATTGCAAACTTAGAAACATAACATGATTTGTTATTGATTTTTAAACCAACTATTGATTTTTTAATTAAATGGATCTCGTATGATTTCTTACATTTACACATCCATGAAATTGACAAAATAGAATTAAATATACAGTAAATTTAGTATTTAATTGATTTCGAAAATTATTGACCTTAACATATAAAAATTATAACTGTAAATATAATTTAACTACAGATAAAATAATTTTTTTTATTTATAATAAATTTTTTTTTAATTTACAAATATTTCAGTGAAATTGTTGATTTTATTGATGAGATAGAAAGACCTAAAATTGTAGGCAAGATTCAGCAATATAAATTATTAAAATTTATTATAAATAATAATATCCGGCATCAAGTCCAAGTTGCTTGGAACAGAGAAATTGAGCGAATAGAATTTTATTAGCAACCAAATCGAGTAATTAATAAATTATTTATATTCTGCTACATTAATTACTTGATAATAATATAATCTTATTTAATATATAATAAGTATATTTTAAAGCGTTAATGCAATAAAATTTATTATTAGTTAAGTTTTTAATTAATTAATAATTTTAAGTTGTCATATTTTATAGATTATTCACATAGATGGTGCAAAAGCAAAAAAAATTAAATTTCCAGATTTTAATCACGAGACACTTCCATATGAACTTATAATTCAATCACACTATAATAAATGGGTGTTTTTTTATATAAACTCAACAATTTATATAGTACAACCAAAATTGATTACAATTTGAAAAAGTTCCTGAAAATTTAACTAATTGTATACGTAAGAGAGATATATATATTATATTAATGTATTAATAATTAAATATTAATATTAAATTAAATATTTATTTTTAATATTCGACACTTAATATTAAATAATAATATTATAAATTTATTATTATTATTTTTTAAAATTGTTAGATAAAATATAATTTTATTTTAAACAATTATTTTTTTAATTTTTTAAATATCTATTTATAATCTTATATTAAACATATTTAACATAAAATATTATAAAATATTTAATTTTATAAATTAATTTTATAAAAATAATTAATAATAATAATAATTAATATAAATAATTAATTTTATTTTTGTTTTACATTTTATTTATATTTGTATATGTAATATCCTTTATAAATCCCTGACTACTAAAATATCTTTAAAACAATTAACTATAGCAAAAAATATGTAAAAAGCAAAATTGTAATGTACCAAAATAATTGCCTAACAAATTGACTTTAGGCAAAGTCGCCAAGAACATATAAAATTCAAGTTTGTTGAACTAAAATTTTTTAAATAAAGAAACCTATTTTTTATTACATTTTTTAAAGCTGATATCAAGATAATTTCAGAAATAGTAAAAATAAAACCTTTTTAATTAAGAACTTTCTTATAAATCCTCAATGTTTAACTTTGCTTCTTACATATTGCTATATTTTTGGTCATTTTCAAGATATTTTAGACCTAAAAAAATTATCTTTTTAAAAAAAAGGTAAAAAAAGGCGCCAAATACATGCGCTATGTGAAAAAATATTATATTTAAATAAAAACATTTTAAATAAAATAATTTTTTTGTATAAAATATTTATTTAAATTTCCTACAAAAATAATGATATCCAAAAATTGCGCCAAAAGAATAAAAATTTATGCTATAAAACTTATTTCTTTTATTATTATTTAAATAAAAACAAATAATTTAAATAAAAACAATTTAATCAAATACTTTTTTTATAAAATACTTATTTAAATTTTCTACAAAAATAATAACATTGAAAAATTGTGCTAAATAAAAATTTATGTTGTAAAATATTTTTATTTTATTTCGAATATTAAGAAAAATTACATTTAATAAGCTGCATTATAATTAAAATAATAGTATAGCTAAAATAAGTTATTTTATAAATAACTAAATGCACAATACGCACACATCTAGGACTTTGGGATATAATTTATTGAAGGAAAATTTCTCGCAAACTCTAAAGTCGCGTAAAGACAAACTTACACCAAAGCAAGGTATAAAAACTTGGCGTGCCTTATGGGTCGCATAAAAACGAGTACATTTTAAATATATACATTATTTTGGTTATTTTGATGTAATATATGTGAATGATAATACATGTAGATAATATATAAATGTAAATGTATTTATAAATTAAAATTTTAGTGAACTCGTAAATCATATATTTTTTTTGACTCATGCTTTTTGTGTAAAATAATAAAATTTTATATAAAATGTAAATAAATTAGATAAAAATTTTCCTTCAAATTATTCATTTTAGAATATAATCAAAATCATCTTTGCAAATCAAATGAATCTCATTAAATCGCACTAAACATTAATTATGCATTGATGGCATACATATGTATGTATATATATATATATATATATGAATAGCATACACACACACACACACACACACACACACACACACA
>JBCEZX010000049.1:2829791-2840687 GCA_039654345.1 Cataglyphis cursor
CTATATATGAGAGAGAAAGTTTTATATATATATATTGCATTTTGATTTGTAAGACTTCCTCAAAAAATTAGTAACTAAAATTGGTAGCAATATACATACAGTGCGTGGCAAAAGTTCTGGAACGGCTAATAATCTCAAAAAATAATTATTTATTTAAAAGATGTTTAAAACAAAAGTTGTAAGGTCTGGAGAGGGACACTTGATAGTGACTTTGATCCTGACGTTGGGTTCAAATTTTAGGGGTCACTTTAAGGTCAACTTTTTTTTTTTTTTTTTAATAAAAAGTCCTATTTTTTATTACATATTCTTAAAGTTCTTCTTGAAACCTTTTCAAAACATTTTAATAAAATATTTTTTGAATTATTTGATATCTTAAGCTGACATATTTTGATATAAAAAATAAAATATTTCATAAAATATTTAATTTTTTATAATCTTATTATAATACTGTAATGTACAGAATAATGAGACAAATCAATTGGTATAAAAAACAAATAATTATTTAAAAAATTACAATGTAGATAAGTACATATTTTTTCTTAAAAATAATTATTTTCTTTATACCAATTGATTTGTCTCATTATTCTGCACATAAAAATATTACGGTAAAATTATCAAAAACTAAATATTTTACGAGATATTTTATTTTTTACATCAAAATATATCAGATTAAGATAGAAAATAAAACAAAAAAAGAAATACTTAATGAAAAAAATATTTTATTAAAGTTTTGAAAAGAAGATGTATAAAAATATGCAATAAAAAAGGGCTTTTCATTAAAAATGAAAAGAAAACAAAAATTAAATTGATCTTTAAATGACCCTTAAGTTTGACTCCAAGCAAAGAATCAACATCAAGTGTTCATCTTCAAATTCCACAACTTTTGTTTTAAATATTTTTTAAATAAATTATTCTCTTTTGAGATATTTAGCCGTTCCGGAACTTTTACCATGCACTGTATAATATTAAGAAATGAAACAAGATTTTTTCCTCACGATTTTTGTGATTAATTCATAGCAATGTTATTGTGCCAAAATGGCATTATAACGCATTGTATAACGTAAACGCATCGTGAATATTTTATCACAAGTAAGCTTAACTTACGATTATCTCTTGTATAGTTGTGTAATATTGATAAAAATTATTATTTTTTTTATACATGAGATAGATAATAGATATTCTAAAATAAAAACAAATTTTAATTTATCACTATTATAACAATTTATTACTGCTCTGTGCAGCATTTACAAAGATATATGTGTACCTCCAATTATGTATGTAGTAAAAGTGATAAGAGATCGTTCGCTTGTATTGTGTACTATAATTGCAAATCTAGAATTCATTGTATCTTCTATGTATATATTGGTAATTGCACGGTATGTATAATATATGCTTTAAACTATTCCTGAGAAATACTCATATTACTCTACTCATATTATTCCTATATCTACATATATAAATTCAAAATTAGAGATTCAAATTAAAAGTTAGAGACTTTAAATTATAAAAATTAAGAATAATGTGAAATAATAATATTTCCTTGCAAAATTATTCTAAAATGCATGCAGAGTGAAAGTATAGCGATAATTATTTTCTCACACACAAGCGACGATCTTAATCGAAGGAACTAATCGTGCTGTGCTTTGATTCACTCCATATATCTTCATATATTTAATCACATCTTTTCGTTATTTTCTTCTTTCACGCGCTCGTGATTGTCGCAAGAGACTTCGTTAGATTCCTTTTTTACATCTTCGCTATGCGAATCGTTTTCTGGAATGCTTTCAAGGTTGCAATCAGACTTTTGTCTTTCAATTCTTTCGTCCATATGTTTTCGGTCTCCCATTTCCTCCATGATCCTTGGCAACGTTCCTAAATCTTTCTTTTCATCCTCGAGGGTATATTCCTCCGATGGCACCGAGCTATTTGTATCTAGCGAGGTTTTCAACGCGGTCGACAATTTTGTCGCGGATTCCAATGGGACAAGTTCAGCGTCCAGACTAGTCACCTCCTCGATAACGATATTCTGAGGAGTGCCCGGAAGAGCCAGAGGTTCCTTGAGGCTACCCTCGCCGGAAGTTGTTGAAAGATGAGCGTCGTTGGCATTTTTCGAGTACTTTATTGTGTCATCTAGAGATACAAAATCTATGTTAGAACCCAGATCCTCAACACTTGTTATAAAATTTAAGTATCGATTCTCATCATCTCTCGGGTAACCCAGCATCAAGATATCCGTCAGTGTCGGTTCCTTAGGTTTCGTTTCTCCAGTGTTTGTATCAAAATCAGAATGGGAGTTCTGACTGACTGTAAAGCGGCGATTGCGAGATGCATCGGCTAGGAGATGCATCACGATTGGAAAAGTTGAATGATCGGTGAAGACGTTGCCTTTCTGAAAACTCTCTCCGTGTTCGTCATCGTGACTGTGCAAAGCAAAAATATTTATATACGATGTTATCTCTATTTTAATATAAATATATATTTGAACACAAATTATTAAGAAGGAAAAAATATTTGAAGGATAACACATTCTTAATTTCTCTTATAAGAATTACTTACACGGAATCGCTTTTGTTGGTATTAAATTTTGTATCAGATTGATTAGTTTGTTCTACATCTTCCTGAATTGTTTTATTCAAAAATTCATCCGTCGTTGAATTAGTCTTATGGTATATTGAATCGAAAAAAGGCAATGGCACAGAATCGTGAAACTCGCCAGTATGTTGAAGTCTACCTGTAGCGAAAGCATTCTCCAATGAAAGAGTAGTATTTCGTAGAGCTTCCTCTCGTCGAAGACGTTGCCTTCCAGTTCTGGCTTCACGCAAACTTGAAGAAAGCGGCATCGTTAAATGGTTGTTCTAAAAATTAATAATTTATAGGATTGTTGATTATATCATTATCTTTTTTAATGTCAAAAAATAAAAGACATATCCTTTCCAAAGAGAGACAAAAAAAATTATATCTCTGTAATTATACTTAAATAATTACTTATCAAAAAAATATAATAAATATTTAATTAACATAATTTTAAATTTTATTTTAAAATACAAAATTTAAGGAAATCTAACGGACACAACATTTGTAAAGTGGATGTCAATTCGGATTTAAGAAAGAAGTATTTTAAGGGAGCTTAAAGAGCTCCCAAATCTCAAGGTGCATCTGCCAAGCTTGTTATTGCCAAATGCCGAATCGCCTGTTGCAATCATAAACGCGCTAACGTTTAGTTGCGCTAAGTGACCTAATGCTTCCTCATTTACGTAATGTACTTCCGGCGGGCGTGGCAAAAATACAAAATATTACGTTCAGCTGCTTGACTTTACAAAACAAAGGAAAAAATTGGACTGAATTTTAAGACTCAGTTCCAATATATTGAATAATCGCACACATGCATTACTATAGTTCAAGTATTTAAGAAGATTTTACTTTATTAAAGATTTTATTTATTCTATAACTTTAATAATTTTTTTCAACATAATATTATATAAGTTTTATATAAAGTTTACAGTCGCGTATAACAACAGTCTTTATTAAATATCGTAAGTCGTTATCGTTGCATTTATTTCTACTCAATTTTAATCTTTAATTATCTTTCAGAGACTAGTTAAATAAAATTAATTAAACTTATTATAATTATTCTATTTACCGTATCTGTTTTCTGTGCCGAAGAAACATTGTCTGAAAGAGGTTTCGAATTTATATCTTCTTTCATATGACGACGCGTTAAAAATCCTCGGAAACCTTGACAAAATGACTTTTGTTAGTTATTTTTTTATCATCTTTTAAAAGAGATTCTGCGTTTTATTACATCATGATTATTTCAAAATAATATTTATTTTATTACTCCATCTTCTGATCTCGATGGACAAATGGACAATGCGATATTATTTATATTTGAATTTAATCCAACTTTTGTCTTTTTTTAAATTTTACTATGTGACTTGAATATATTAAATGAAAAGAAAATTAACAGTCAGTTCTCATTAACGTAACATAATTAAATCAATTCATAACATAATTTTATTAAAATGCATTACTTACAAGCTTGGATTTTCACAATTGCTAAATAAAAATCGTTTGCCTTCTGAATAAGCGATTCATCTTTGATAATTTCTGGCACATCAGCAGCAGGCTCTATCCTCTTGTTTATATTCAGGTTTTGATCAGAAGTTTCAATCACAGTCTCTACGGTCGATGATTTTGTCTCCGTAATCCAATATCGACTACAAAAATGATTTTCCATCGATTGTTCCGATATTATGCTTGCAATTGGCTTGTGAACATTTTCTATTTTTGTTAAAAGATCTTCGTGTTTTTCTATCTCATTATTTTTCACATCTTTTTCTATCCTATTCTCAGTAACGAATTCATCGCAAGTAATTAGCTTATCATTAGTCTTTCCATTTTCATCATCGTCATTTGTCGATTCGTTCATCAACCCTTTTCTTAATTCTTTTGCTTCCAAAGGCATTGTTTTCATATCCATATTTTTTTCCTGTAATTGTAAATTTTCGTAATCATCTTTTTCTTGGATTTTTCGATCTTCTTTCGTGTATTTCTCCGATTTTTCTCGCTGAAATTCTTTGTGTACTTCTAATTTTTTTTGTTCTTGTTTTTCCTTAATTTTTAATCTCTCTTGCTCACATTCTTCCTTATCTTGTATGTTTTTTTCACTTATTTTTTGTTGTCCATGTTGTCCTTCAATTTTATTTATACTTTCGTTACTTTGGTTCTCTGTAATTTCTTCAACGCTTGTTTGCTTGTCTTCAAAATTTTTCTGATTATTGATAAAAACCATATCAATACTATCAAGCTTACTTTCGAATGTAATCTTCTCCTCATCCTTCTCTATTGTTCTATCTTTTATATCTTCTTTACTTTCTTTACTTTCTTGTTGTTCATGCAATTCTTCAATTTTATTTGTACTTTTGTTATTTTGGCTTTTTATAACTTCTTCAACGCTTGTTTGCTTCTCTTCAAGATTTTCCTGATTATTGGTAGAAATCATATCAATAATATTAAGCTTACTTTTGACTGCAATATTCTTCTCATCCTTCTCTATTGTTCTACCTTTTATATTTTTTTCACTTTCTTTTTGTTGTTCATGTAATTCTTCAATTTTATTTGTACTTTCGTTACTTTGGTTCTCTGTAACTTCTTCAACGCTTGTTTGCTTATCTTTAAGATTTTCCTTGTTATTGGTAAAAACCATATCAATAACATCAAGTTTACTTTCAACTATAATCTTGTTCTCACCCTTTTCTGCTGTTTGTGTACCATTAAGTTCTAGTAATTCGTCCTGCTCAAATTGTGCTAGGGGCGCAACATGCCTAATTTTTACACATTTTTTCTCTTTCACTTCCAATTTAATTTCTTCAGGTTCATTGTCTATTACAGTGTTCTTATCTTTGTGATCTTGTTTAATAACCATCATCTGGCTGGATAACTCATTAATTACTTCAATCTTTGCATCTTTATCTACTGTTTGAATTTCGCCTAAAGAAATTTTATTTTCTCTTTTTTCCTGTTCATCAACAGATTCCGACGAAGATCGATTAGATTTGTCATTCACACTGCTCATCTCAGATTCTCTAGTATTTTTAGATTTTTCTTCTAACACTAATTCTTTAGCGTAAAGTTGCATATCTTCTTCCAGCGAGCTTATCAATTCTTTCGCAATCTCTTCCTCATTTTTTAATTTATTTTTCATCTCCTCATCTCGTAAAAGTGGGTCAATTAGAACAACATCTTCCGGTAAAACCATATTGTTTTCCTGAGATTTCAGTTTGTCCTCTAAATTAATTTCCGAAGACAACAGATCTTTCTCCAGCCATTCATATTCCGCATGTTCCGCTCGATATAATTGATCGGCCTCTGGAATTTCTGATTGCAGATGTCTCGATAAACTTTCCGCAAGCTCTTTGGCAGCAATATTTTTTTCGGGATTAGCTAAAGTCTGCTGCTGGTTCATCAATCTTTCGTCTGAAATCAATGGCTCAATCAACGACGTCGTAGTGTCACTCTCCCTAGGACTATCATTGTCCTCTTTCGTCACTGTTCCATTCACCGTCATTTTGAAGGACGATATTGTGTTATCCTGAAGAGAGTCAAGATTCAATTCTGGCACTATTGGTCTATCCAGACTAGGACTCTCGATAGAATGATTGCTCGCGGTACTCTCTTTCACGTCGCTCGATGTGATTGTGCGGGTGTCTTGCGTGCTTCCGTTATCTTCCGATGAATTTTCTATAGCGTTCTGGAACTCTATCATAAGGTTTATGTTTTCTTCGTCTGTCAAGTCATTATCTGCTATTAATTCTACGGTATCAGGCAAAGATTCATACTCGGGAACTTCAGAAATCTCCTCAACATTCTTGGATTTAAAAGTCATTTTCGCGCTAGTTGTTTCATGCTCCTCGTGTTCCACGATCTCTTCCAAAATCGCAAGTTTCGTTACTTCTTCATGTATAACCGGCTGTTTATCATCTTTCTGCTCTCGAGGACTCTCCATCTTTCCTCTTTCAGCGCCTTTTTTCTCTTCTTCTTCACCTTCTTCTTTGATCCTGTCTAAATCCTGATGAGCAATTACTATCTGATTCGATTTTATACCTTTCGTACCACGCATGAAATCGATATCGATAGGCAAAACAGAAATTTCCGGTCGGATACATTCACCGAAAATTTCCATACTGTGTTCATTTTCGTGTGTTTCCCTCTTTTTGACGATATCGGAACGGATAAATGATTCTTCTTTTTGGCTCATTGATCTAAGCTGAAAATTTTCGTCCTCTAGAGTCACGGGAGACGGGTAATGTCTGTCCGGAATAATTACAGTTGTCACGGAATCGGGGATTTCGCAGGGAGAACCTTCGCTCAGAACATATGAGAACGGAAGTTCCAAAGAGAGTGACGTCGCTGCTGGTAACGTGTCGATTTCGCGTTTTTTTTGCTCTTTCGTTCTACTATTCTCGTCCGAAAGATTTATTGTTGAGATTTCGCTTTTATTCTCAAGATTTCCACAAATTGTAATTTTGGAAAATTTATTTATTGTATTATCAGTTTTATTCTTGGACGTCATTACGTTATCATCGTCTGTTTCACAAATAGCTACTTGAGTAATTTGATCATTTTTGTTTTGTGATTTTGGATTTATAGACTGTACATCCTCAATATGAATTTTGACTGTTAATTTTTCGACGTCAATAGGCAACTTTTCATTCAATTTTTTAGATTTATCCATTGATTTTTCGTCTTCAGATATTTTTATCGCTTCTTTTGTTGCTTTTATTAATATTTCCATGTCGCTTGTCGTCTTTTCTACTTCATTCTTTAATATTTTTGTTTTATTCGTTTCATTCGTTGATTTTTTACTCTCATTTATTGATGTTTTTGCTTCATTTGTCATATCTTCTATTTCATTTGATGATTCCTCTATTTTCTTTTTAGCCTTCGATTTTTCTGTTTTATTGGATAAATTTTCTTTTTGATTCATCGATATTTCTATTACATCTTTTACTTTTACTATTTCATTTACCGCATTTTTTTCCTCTTCATTTCTTTTTTTTCTTTCGTCGTTTTTATTTATTGATATTTTTACCGCATTCGCTGACTCTTCTACTTCATTCATAATTTCTTCTACTTCATTAGTCGACTTTTCTAAGTCATTTATTTTCCTGTCAATCATCGACTTTTCCACTTGGCTCGTTTCTTCGCCATGCATCGCGAGTTGGCCAGCCAATGCTATCTCAATATTTCGTTCTGCTATCTCGATCTGAATCAACTTATCCTTCAGCTCGTCGAACGTGTTGACTCGCGCAAAATCCACATCATTGTTTTGAAACCTCTTTTCCTCATTGGGTTCTAGCGAATCTGGCCTCGGCGACACATCTACTACTTCTGGCGTAACATTTAAACTGTCTTTGAAGATTTCTTCCATCTTCTTTCTTTCCAATTCTTCAAATTCCTCGAGACTTCCACGTTTTTCAGTAAATTGTTCCGGATTATTTTCCAGAAGAGTGTCCATATTTTTGTCTTTTTCACGTTTTTCTGCATCATTAAATCTTATATCTGATACTAGACTCGATATTAAATCACTATCAGGGTTCTGTTTTGCATCTACAATCACTTCTTCATAATCGTCTTCAGGAATGATAGTTTCATCTTCTGTGTCATTTGTAATGTCATGCATTGTTGAGTCCTCACCATCCTGTGATTTTCTAGTGGAATGATTGTCACTGTTAGTCACTACCGGCAAAATCGGTAAGGACAGCTCGTCCTTTTTCTTCATTGACTTGGGAACTTCCGGAGAAATAGGCGGCAGAGTCAAACTATCCAAACCATTTCTAATGGCACTCCTGGAATTTCTAGAAGATGGCGGTCTTACGATTGGCAAAGAGACAATGTTCGCGTGATCAGAGATCTCTGATTCCAGCAATTCACTTCCCGCAGAATCGTTCTTGCGAATGCCGCCCAAGTCGTATGAGGACTTCGAGATATCTTCCAAAATGTTCTGCGTGGCAGTCAGTTTCGCTTCCAAGATATGTGTCGTACCGGATTCATATTCCAATTTATCAATGTTCTTGTTGTCGACTTGATCCATGACCCCGACATCACTATGATCGCCGTTCTCGCGTCTTTTCGTTTTTTTGCTCGATCCCACGCTGCGTCTTTTCGATTTTTTTTCCTCTATTTCCACATTTGAAATCATTTTGTCTCCCAAGAAAGAATTTTCCGTCTCTTCCTTTTTAATAATGTCGATTTCTCGCTCTGGCAATTCGTTACCAGTTTTTCCTTTGCTTTCCTCTTCTTTTTCATAATCACGATCTTTCTTTCCATCTCGAATGCGCTGACGAAAAGAATCCTTGTTCCAAGCGAGATCAACTGATCTCGAACGCTTTTCCCGCGATACTCTGACCTCCTCCAACTTCTCTTTAATGATTGGCGCCGCGCGATCAATCACCTCCTGCACCTGTTCCACATACGTAGGCGACCGCAATACTTCCAAACTCGCAGTGCTCGCGAATTTACGTAATACATACGCCCGGATACGGTCCATGCTGAGCGCTCTCGACGACACTTTCCTCTCAGAGGAATGTTCGGAGAATAGCGTTTTTGATCTATTTTCCTTGCTTCTGGTCCCAGCGATTTCATTGCTCGCGCCGTTGTTCTTGTTGTTTGATCTCTCATATCTGACAAATAAAGAAAGAAAATTGAATCTTAAAAATCTTTTTAATTTTCTCTTATTTATGTATTCTCTATTACATATAAATTATTATAAAATTAATTAATAATTATAACAAGCTACCCATTTTCACGTCCAGTCTTGGTCATCATTTCACGTTCCGTCTCGGTCTCGGATTCAGTCTCTATTCGTCGTACTTTTCTCAAGGGTCTGCGAGCGGAGGTTCTACTCGAGCTCGTCGTCGTCGTCGTAGCATGATCGATCTCCTCTTCGGGATCCTTATTTGTCTTAGAAATTTTCATTTTAGATCGCCTCTCATTTCGAATCCCTTTCTCCGTATCGATTATTTTCACTTTTTCACTGCTTAATTTGTTCCTTCTGAGTTCCTGCTTAATATCCTTAGTCTGAATATTTTTGCCATGAAGAGCAGACATTTGCGAAATGATCCTCGTCGCACGAATATCCGATGTCGTCTCGTTGTCTTTCGATTTCTTCGAGGTTTTTTTCGTAGTTATCGAGAGACTTTTTGAACATGTTTGCTTCAATGTTTTTCGATTTTCTCTATCAGTAGAAACATCCGTGCTCTGTTCCACTTCAGCAGACATCTTTCCGTGACTCTCAAAGATCTCGATTTTCTTCTCCAAGGACCAATCACTATTTGAAGATCTTCTGATATCTTTAATTTTTTTGGTGGGCCATAATCTAAACTCGCAACCGAATTCATGATCGAATTCACGACCGCTGTATTCTTCGGCGTGATACTGCTCTCGTAATTTTAACAGCTTTTCAAAATGATGCGCCGCGAAAACATATATGTCTTCAGGATGATGACGCAGGATCTCCCTAGTAAGACCCTCGACTACGGACGCGAGTCCGTGGGGTACTCGCGGCGCAATGAGGTATCTGGTACCAGGATGCAGACTGGGACGATCGATCGGCGGAGTCGAGCTCAGCATTCTATCCTACTTGACTATATACCTATAATATACATATAACATTATAATAGTATTTTCAATATCTTATATATAATTTCTTTTTTTATATAATTTCTATTAATATATAATATTTATAACTATTTTCTTCTTTACTTCCTTTCTTTTACCATAACGATTGCGAAATAAATTTTTCTTTAAAAAGACGATACTAATGCTATTCTTCAACTTCTACCGACATTCTAAATATTTAGAATTAAAAATTAAAAAATTCATATTATTGTGAGAGCTTGTTTGTTATAAAGAAATATAATGAAATTCCCAAATTTTTTAACAAATGATGAAATATATGAAATACGTATAGAAGAATCTCAAAAAGAGAATCTTATTTTTATTTTTTTAGGATTCGTATGCTTGCTATTTTAAACTATTTTTTATTTGTAAATTATAAAAGACAATATAGTTTTAAAATATTTTTAATAAAACATTTCTAAACATTGTCGTATTTTTATTCAAAGTTGTAAATTTCTATTCAATTACAAATCATATTTTCATTTATTTCATTTAATTACATCTTATGTAATAGAGCGCATTTATTTCCTTCTATATTGATATTTCATATATTTTCAAACAAACTTGATATGATAATTCCAACAAAATAATTATAATTAACAAACAATAAGACATATTTTTTTTAAAATAATTATAATGAATTATATATATATATATATATATATATATATATATATATATGTGTGTGTGTGTGTGTGTGTGTGTGTGTGTGTGTGT
>JBCEZX010000049.1:2894827-2906178 GCA_039654345.1 Cataglyphis cursor
ATTTTAACTATCCATTCTAAGTAACGTGTTTTCTTTAGCGAAAAAACCGGAAAAGAATTACCGACACACCTGGTATCTTTATTGTTCCCCTATGGGGACAATTATACAACTTCTTACTCAGTATACAATATCTCATGTCACTATCCGACCTGGCCCTATGCGACCTTTCAACTAGTTTCTCTTTCTCCCCTTCCTCGCCTTGTTATCCTCTTTCATACTTTCCCCCTTTTTCCCTTTCCCCCTCCCCCTTCTTCCTCCTATTGATTGCCTCTTGCTGCCCTTTCCTCCCTCTCTTCTATTCTCTTCTCTTTTCTCTCTACACCCTCTTTTCTTGATTTCATTTCCTTTCTTTCCCATCGACCAATATTCTTTTATTCTTTACACCGCACTCCTTCCCTTTCTTCTTTCTTTCTTTGCCTTTTCTACCTCATCCTCCTTTTCTCCATCGTCAGGTCTTCATCCACTCCGATTTTCTATCTTCTTCTAATTTCAAATTTTTTCTCTAGCAATTCCCTCTTATCTTCCTTTTCCTTCATTTCCACTATTAATACTATACTTCCTCCTTCCCGGCTCTTTCCAATATTCCTATAATCTTCGCCTTTCTTTCTAAGATCTTTTTTACGATATTCATTACCATTTCTCTTCTCTTTTCTGCATCCTTTCCTATTACTCTTCTCCAAATAATATTCCTCCTTTTTCTATCTCTTTTCTCTTGTTCTTTCCAATCTTTTCTTTCATTCTCCCTTTTCTTCTCCTTCATCAAACTTTTATTGTCTTCTTCTACCTTCTCTCTTCTTTCTTCTCTCTCCTTCAATTCTCTCCCTTTTCCTATCTACTGCTCTTCTTCTCTCCCATCCTCCATTCTTGTCTCCTCCCATTCGCTCATCTTCTCTTCTCTTATTTTATTCTCCTTCTCCTTGTTCCATTCCTCTCTCTTCCCTCTTTCCTTCTCCTTTCTCTCTTCCTCTCTCTTCCACTTGTCTCTCCTCTCTCCTGTCCTCTTCCCGGATTCCTTCTTCCTTCTTTCTTTCTTTCCTATTGTCCTTCTCTTCTCTCAATATCTCCTTTTTCATTTTATTCCACTTCTTTCCTCCTCTTCTTTCCTTTTCTTCTCTATTCTCCTCTCTGTCCTTTTCCTTTACTCGCATTTTTCTCACTCTCAATTCTTTCCTCGTTCTTGTTTATTTCTTCCTTCTTGCTTTGCCATTCCGCTCTTTCTTTTCATCTCTGTTTTAACCTTCTCCTCCCCTTACTCCTCTCTTTTCTCCTCGTCGGTTCCAACCGATACTTTCCTTTTCCACTGATTCTCTCCTTATTCCTTTTTGCTTTTGTTTATCTTCTAACTTTCTTCTCTTTTCTCTCCTTTCCTCTCTCCTCCCCACATTCCTCTCCTTCCATCGACGTTGCACTTTCCTCCACTTCATTCTTTTCTCTCGCCCTCTCTCTTCTCCACTAATTTATTTTTCTTTTTATCTCTCTTACTCCCTCCATCATCTCTCTTTCTCACTGCCTCAGCTCTCTCCTTGTCCTTCTCACTTCCTCTAACTCTTGTAAACACTTTTCCATTCCCTCTGTCTTCTTTTCATTTTCGACTAACCTCTTTCATAGCCCCTTTTTTTTCTCCTTCTTCTCTCTCCTCTCTTCTCGTCACCATTCGGTCTCTTTCCTCTGCGGTCTTTCTTCCTCTTCCTTCTTCGTTCTCTACTTCCTTTCTCCTCTTCTACTCCTTCAGCTTCCACTTGGCACCTTCGGTCGCTTTCTATGTCTTTCCTGTCATCTTTACTCTTACTACGTCTCTACCCACTGACTCACGTTTCCGTATCGATATTCTATCGAAATCCATGTGCTCTATCGCTCGATTCCTCCTCCTGGCGCTATCTCCCGGCTCTTTCTATCCACTCCTATCTTTCTTCAGTGCTGCGCCCTGCCTTCTCTGACTTATCGATCTAGCTTTTCCGACTTTCTCTTTTCTCTCCACTTTCTATCCCTGTCCACTCTCTCCATTTCTCACTTCTGTGTTTCTAATCTCTATTCGATCCTTGTCTTTTTATCTTCTTTTAACTTCTTAATTCTACCTTCCATTTAATTCTTTCTAATCACTATTGCTCCTTTCTCGCTGCTCTTTGTCCTCTTTCATCTCACTCCTTTTTCCTTATCTCCACATCAACTATCATATTTTCCTTCGAGCACATGTGTTCTCTTTCCGTCCACTTATCCCTCGGAAACGGGAGTCTAGTTGAGTCAATGATTTGATTAAATTTTATAATCGAAAAAAAGTGAAAAAGATGTATAACTATTGGAAAAATCCTCTACACACAAAGGTTGAGAGGACACTACAAAGAACATAGATCATTAATTTGGTTGTAGATATTTGAATAAGACTCGTAAGAATTCACTGTTTTTTTTTCTATGGAATTTATTATCCATAACTCTTATTTTCTGCCACGTATTTTAAATTTAAAAATTTTATTCAAGAAAATATTCTTTTTTCTTTTTTTGAAAAAGATTTTAGTTTTAGTATTCGTGTATCAACGAAAGCTGTCCATGAAAGAGAAGTGTATAAACTTGAGAAAAGCAGCTTTTCTTAATTTAGCCAATTTTTCACATTCACAGTTCCATTAGAGAGCTTTGGGAGTCAATTTAAACTTGAATTGAGATGTAGATAAGTAAATTTGAGCAGGTCTGGTGAGGATATTGGAACGTATAGTATTTTCTATAATCGGCATAAATATATTGTGTTTTACTTGCGATTACAATAAATAAAACGTGATAAACTAAAATTTTAAAAATGGGACACGAGAACAGAGACTTTCAATTAAAATTACTTTTATTTCATAGAAAATGAACTCAACACTATTTATTTAATTGTTCCTTATTTAACAAATCGTTCTAAATTATCCAAATGAATTTGACGTAGTGCGAGTTTGAGCGGTATTCTTTAATGGTGAATCAGCAAAATAAAAAATGCTGCGGAAGCGGTTGGTTTTTTAGTGAGAATGTTCGCGAATGGACGGTACAATGGGAAGTAACGTTCGACTCAGTTTCGTCACATATGTGACGAAAAAACAAATGTTTTACGTCTGCAACACATATGGCAATTGAATTACACTTAAATAATTGCCATTATGTTTTTATTATCCAGGCGCTTCGTAAAAAATCTGAAAGCAATAGAACTTTTTTTTTTAGAGTGATCCAACGAACCATGGAAAAATCCAAGAAAGTAAAGAATTGTTATAAATTAAATAAATCACGATATGGACGCGAATTTGTATTGCAATTTTTCTATAAATATTGCGTATATAGTGGTATTAATTGCGCGGTATTAAACATATTCCTTTTCTGGATATCTATAGAGCTATTAGAGACTATTTCTTTACAACTTGGAACGCAAAACATTAAAGCGCGTCTAGCTTCATTCCAATTAAATTTTTATTATTTATTCTATCCGTTGTATGGAATCGCAAGCGATTGAAAGAATGGCCGATTAATTCCATCTTTATGGGAGAGATCGCGCTATCCCACAAGTCGTTAAGAACTTTCCAATGAGAAGAAATAGAAAAAGGATAATTTGTAATAAAAAGATTAATTGTCGAACCCTGCAAATATTAGTCGCAAATCGAGTAATAAATCCATCATTAAGAATATTAAAATTATGATCCATACACACATCTAAAATCAACTTGCCATCATGACATGTGAGCTTCCCCATGCATTATTATGAGTCATCAAAGTTATCTCCTTAGGAATTTCTATTGAAGAAGAAAGAAAGAGCTGCCATTTATGAAAAGATAGAGATATTTAAGGGGGTCTATATACTTACAATATTTCAAAAAATTTGTAATTAATCGTAACCTTGATCCCACAAACTTTTAATTTACTATTCGCATTATAGAGTTAAAAATCTGGTATTTAATGACGTATCAAAATTGCTACTCCATCACTTCGACGATTGTTTCTGTCGGATCTGATAATATCTAAGATTCTAAAGAGTTTTCTGAAAACAAATTTCGGTCACGTCTTAAATAAAATCATGATATCTCATTATTTTTTGATCTCAGCTCCGGTGTAAAATATTAATACGCATAATTATTAAGCAAAATGTGATATAAAATGGGATATATCCTATTTTAACAAGTCAATGGATTTAGATTTAATTAAAAATACAAAAAGTTCAAAAAATTGGATTGAAGAGATGCTTGCCGCTTTTGGGCAAGATTTCCAAAAGGCCATGAACAGACGTAAAATAATACTGTAATATATATTGAAGGTTCAAACCTAAAACCAAACCATTCAATAAACAAGATATACAAGGAAAATATTCTGCGCTACAATAACCCCGCTAGACTCTTATTTGGCCAATTTTTAACTATATATTAAAGTTCAAAAAATTTAGAAAAATCTAAAGATGATAAATCAGAGATAGGAGAAAAATTTGTATATGTAAGCATTTTCCCTCCTATTTTTAATGTTGCAATAGCCGCAAAATTGTCTTTAGCAGGAGTAGAAGGAAGATTAAATAGATTATTAGATTGCAACTTATATGAAGCGAAAAAGTTTGATAAGTTGCGTGACGGAATCTTCAACTGTGTATTCTTCTTTTCTATTGCATCAAAAGATTGGCCAACAATAGATGAACCATGAATAATAATTTTCCTATGCAATATTGTAATTAATGTTTTGTAAGGTAATTAATTTTGTTGTTTTCTTTTTCACAATAATTTCAGAACATTCCCTCGACAAGGAACGGAGATTGTCCTTACAGTTAATGCAACACAGAGCATTCAAATATAAGTTTGCTTCATTAGGCTTGTCCGAATCACATGCCAAGCACTTAGTAGAGTTTGTAAAAACTTTGTTGAGTAATTTAATCGTCCACAATTAAATTGTTTAATATTTGAAACCATTGTTATGTCCTTGCAAGCTGAGATCCGCTGTATCTGATGTGTAGAGAGATGTAAGAGTATCGATATGAAGCGATATGTAAGTGGAGAATCATCTTCAAGTTCGTCATCATGGTTTGTTGATAAACAACGGTGAACATCTCGAAAGAAGAGCCGCCATCTTAATCTGGACGGATGTGATTCCGTACGGACATTTATTATTTATGTTTACTGAAATTTATTGTTCCGTTTCGTGTAGTTCTCAGTTATTATTAAAGTTTCCTTTGTTCTTTAAAAGAGTATTTTTTTATGGTGCGATACCTGAGTGCCGATAATGTCGTGCGTATTTCAATATATATCGAATAAGACCCGTGGGTAAAACCACGCAATAATATCAATGGCACCATATTAAGACATGTTTTCCAGCGAAAAATATGAGGAGTATTGAAACTCCACGTATTTGACTTCACCAACTACATGTCTTCTGACTTATATGCGGTAGATGTCTTTTCTATCGAAGATTAAATTGGCGTTATTATTTTTAGTTCTCTTTCCAAAGTTCATTGTTAAAAGCGTCAGAAGGTATATCTTTTATGATAATCTTGCTGATACACAAGAAATCAAGGAATATAAATTAAATATTTGGATTTATGAAGCAACAGCATTGTTTACGTTACTTTTATTGCTAAATGTAATCGACTATTTCTTTTTACTGATGTTCAATCAAAGAAAAATTAACACTCATGCTGGACAGTGACCTTGTCACTTCAATGTCTACAGGCGGTTTTGATGAGAGATTTGCATTATAAATTTCTTTTCATGTTATGATAGCTTTGTAAGGCCCAGGATCAGATTTAACATACTTTAGTATCTTATTAAAATCCTCTAAAGATATGGGAGTGAAAGTAGAAATCGGTATGTTCATAGTGGACATTAATTTCTTGTTAATCTGTGCTATTGGTTGATAAACAACTTTTGCAATTTTTTTCAACACAAAGTTGGATTTATTACTAATAGCAGATTTTTTCTTAACGCCGGTCATTTTAGAACTTTTTAGATTCAGACTTAGCTTCTTCTTGAAAAGTAGACCTGACTTTAATAATGAATTATTTGGGGCTGCTGATTTTCCCTCCATATATTCCTTGTCCGATTCGCATTCATCGAAAATTCATCACAAAGATTCATCATTTGCCATGTAACGAAAGAGGGTTGATTTATGCGTCACATACTCGATTTGAGTGATTACTACCACTAGCGATTAAAATTATGACTAAAACAAATCTATAAAAGGCTAAGCTAAATAACACACGCGTAAACGCAACTATGCAACGAATAATAACAAATAACGACAAATAACTTGTCTATTTTTTTTAATACTCTCATAAAAAAATCACATCAAAAAGCTTTCAAAATGTAAATACAAAACAGATAATGCATAATGCGCCACATAGAGGTAAACAAACTAAAAGAATTATTAAATATTATTTTTTGTAATATTTTTAAAATATTGCTATAAAGTTTCTGATAAATTATTAATTACATGTTTCTATAACTTCTAACAATATTACATTACAATTTGCAAGATTTTATCATTGCTGCAATAATTGCTGCATAATTGATATTTCGTGCTGTATGAATACGGGGATTTATATGATATGTACTTTTGGTAATTAAATAATTTGTGGATTCAAATAACTACCTCTTTTAATATTTATTAGTCGAAATTTATTATATTATTATTAATTAACTTGATAAAAATATTAGGATACAGTTACACTATAATTCGTATTTTAAATGGTGGCAAAGATAGACAGATGACACAATCTAAAGGAACAATAAAATTGATGTTTATTCATACACCGTCTTGTATCGTGGAGAGTTTAGATGCTTTTTAAAACTATTTTCTGATTAGCCGTCTCGTGCATATACTCCCCCTTGAACGTTAATCTCTGATCAGCGCGCAAAAGTAATAGATCATTTGCTCCGAGAATCGAGGTAGGTTTTAAGGATTGATTCCGGTGCCTTTTGTTCCTCAGTTATATTTTGATTGTCTTCTGGAATTATTCACACTATTCTCCAAGAACGCTAGTTTAAGTCTATCAATAGATATGTCTGCCGGCTGTCTTTTGAAGATTATCCTGAAAATAAAATCTGAATTTCTATTAAGAATTTTAAACAGACTTTTAGTTGGTTAGTTGGTTAGTCAAGTTGGTTAGTCAAGTGATTTTTTTGGTACTATCAACGCATATGTGAGTATTCGTATAGAGCGTCTTATGAATAAATGATTTTCCTTTTCAGTGGTGTGCTGTGGGTTTTGATTTGACTTTTTGCATGTATTGCCTCAGTCTGTTAAGAAAGATTTGTGGTTTAATTGGAGTTCTTTTTTAGTGAAATTTTTCTCTGGCAATCTAAGAGTTGTTCCAAAAATCATTTCTGATGCGGATGCTTGAATATCTTCTTTAAAATTTGTGCACAATCCGAGAAGAACTACTGGTAGTATTTCGTACTAATCCCTGGCATTGTGACGTTTGATAGCGGTTTTAAGAGATCTTACCATCGTACCATCACTACAGATCGTACCATCTTTCTATGATGCTGTTAGACTGGAGATGATAAATTGTTGTGCATATTTTTCTTTTACTAATAATTTTGACCAGTGATTCAAAAAGTTGAGATGCAAATTAGGCGTTTCTATCAGCGAGACTTTCTCTAAAGCAAGGTTCAACGCAAACCTGTGTCTAATTTTTTGATAGTGGAGCCCCCCCCCCCCCCCGTAGAGGGAACGGGACATACTGCCTTCACGCATATACTTTTAATGTGAAATAAGATTCCATATGGATTTTACAACTTTCCACTTTATATTTACCAAAAAATTATATAAAAAACATATCAATACAAAGATTTGAGTTGAACCTCGATGTGTGGAAAGTGAAAAAGCCAAAGGAGTTTCATCTTTGGAAATGTAAACAGACATTTTTTTCACATCTGCTTTACATAAATGCAACGTAAATAAACTTTATTTTTTTTTATTTTATAACAGAAAATGCATTAAAACTGTGAAACTTTAAAATATCTTGAAAACTATTGGTCGAAATTTTTTTTACTATTTTTCCCGTATTTTTTGTCAAAAATGCCTTCAGAAACGACCTTTCAAATAGGAGGCCGCAGTTATCATAATCACCCCCAGACAATATATGTATATATAAATGTATATATTTATAATCATGTATATATTTATAAACCAGCAAACTTTTTCCTAAAGCAAAAATATTTAGAATTTTATTCTTACATTATACATTAAAATAATTTAGTTATTCTGCCAAAACACACACACACACGCGCGCGCGCATATTATACATTAAAGTAATTTAGTTATTCTGCCAAAACACATACACACACACACACACACATGTTTTTTTGATATATATACTGATGAAAATATCTACGATCTTCCTTTTCAGTTTGTAAATTAATGAAAAACTGTGATAATATTGTAATGTTCAACTATATCATAAAGATTTTTTATATTGATTTTTTTTTTTAATGTAGAGAATACATATAGAACATGTATCATTTAGACATATTTTTTAATACAGAATAACAAAACAAAAAGTTATGTATTTTATATGTATATGTATATATATTATATTATATTATATATTTTATAAAATAAATATTTGTATAATTTAAAAAAAAAACAGACTCGCGCAAGCACATGCATCGCTGCTATGACTGTTTTTATGTTTGAAGATAAAAAACGGACTGAAGTTAATAATTAAATACAATAAATAAATGTGTTTGTAAAAGCTATTATGTTCTTTTACCATTTATATAAAAAAATGCCTTCTAACAATAACATTTTACTGTTTCTTCAGCAAACGTTGTACTTTCTAGGTTTATTATTTATTTGTTTTTGTTATTTGTTATTACAATCGAGACTTACCCAAAAATTAAAATTTTTATACTTCTTATTTTATCTCTTTGAAAATAATTGTAATGGACTAATATGATTTTTACAGTTGAAATGATATCAAAGACGAATAATTTGAATAACTTTTAATGAAACATATACAAATCCTAAGACTCTTATAAAAAAATTTTAGAATTTTTTGATGCTGACGAATCGCAGAAAGCGAGAAGATGAAGAATAACGTAGAGAAATAACATAGAGAACAATAGAGATGTAGAGATGGAGATGTTTATACCTTTTACAGATTAACAATTTATTTTTTGTTTTTTTATTTTTCTGAGAATAATTTTAGATTAATAAAAAATTTCGGGACACCATTTGGAAGGTAATGTGCACCGAATGGCAGATCTAACAAGAAATGAAGCCTCACATCTCTTCTTTCCAGTTTGCCCTACCGTCCAGTGGTGGTGCTGTTAATCCTAGGATTGAGATCGAGGTCGATCTCGATGAAAGACTAGGGGACAGAAAGGAGAAGACAACAACCAACCTTGCAGGTTGGGGGTTGGACGATAGGCTGATAACCTATCTCTGAAAAAATCTATTATTAGCGGACAAGAGAAGACGTTTCGGACTGGACAAACTGAAAACGAAAATGGCTACGTCTAAGAAATAATGAAATGTATTTCGTAACTTGGATTGTCATAAATATGTTCAGATCAGCAGCATTTAGGGAAACTATAGATGAACTAGTAAAACACAAAATAGACCTATGTGCAATACAAGAAATCAGATGGCCGAACAGTGGAATACTAAAGAAATCCGGAACCCTTTTCTACAATGGCAGCACCTCCAAAAAGAACCAATTCGGTACAGGTATCTACGTAAGCAATAACTATGTGACAAAGTAACTGATTTCCAAACTATAAACTAAGAATATGCAAAATACGAATCAAACTGATGCCACACAGCATTACCATCATATCCGCCCACGCCCTAACGGAGGATAAGGAGGACGAGGAGAAAGCGATTTTCTATGAAGATTTAGAGAAAGCGTATGACCAATTCCTGCAGTTTGACATGAAAATTATAATGGGAGCTTTAACAGCAAGATTAGTCGGGAAGACGTGTATTTTCCAACTATTGGAAAACATAATCTTCGTAACATATATCAAACAATAATGGAACATACCTGATCAACTTTGTCACCTCCAAACGAATAGTAATCTCAAGCACATGGTTTCCACACAAACAAATACATAAGGGAACATGGAAATCACCGGACATATAACAACATAATAAACCAAATCGATCACATACTGGTGGACAGACATGGGTATTATTTGATTAAAAAATTATTCAAGTAACTTTTAAATACATTTTGAAATAAAAATTTAATCAAATACTTTTACAAATTACTTCTTAAAATAATCTTTATTTAAATAATTTTTCAAATAACTTTTTTTGTTTATTTGAAAATAATGTATTTGAAAATACATTATTTGCAAATAATGTATTTTCAAATATTTTATTTAAAAATAAAATTTTATTTAAAAATAATTTTAAATAATTTATTTGCAAATAATGTATTTTTAAATACTTTTCTTATTTGCATAGAATTTCAAAATAAATTGTCAAATAAATTTATGATTTCATATAGAACTATCACACACACACGCATGCATTATATGTATATGCATGCACGCTCGCACGCACACATTATATGTATATACTGTTTATATATTTTCTTTTTCAAACCCACAATCAGAAACCTGGATAGATAACACGTCTAATGTAAACAGAGACCATTCTTACCCAATTATAACCATAAACAACAGTCAATAGTAACAAGCAAAGTAGTATAAACAAAGTGCGGTCACCTAGAGTAGCGATAGTAGTGTTAATATTAGTTTTGTCTTCCTGTGCGTATGACTTGAATATTTGTTCCTATCTTTCTGTTAACTGTCGGTATAATGTTAAGTAAAAGTGAATCTGAATGTGGATCGTCAATCTTATTTCCAAATAATGCGCAAGTGGTGGACTCGGCATTTCAAAATAGCGAGGTTATTAATAAAATAATGAACCTCGCTAATAAAAAGCCCATATTTGACGGAACATTTTTTCGAATAATTACAGTAAAGTCAAACTTATCGGATCAGTTGTAATTGAATGTAAACGATGCACCATCAAAATTAAAGGATCATTTGCATCTACATCTAATTATTTATCACATTTAAAAAGAAAGCATGGGCAGGACAAATTAAATAATTTCATTAAGCATAAAAACATGAAATTAAGTGATCATTCTTTGTCAAATACTTCGACACAGTCGATTTCTCAAAGTAATGGACGAAGTAAAAAAAATACAAAATTTTCACAAAAAATGTTTGAAGAAGATGTAATATATGCCATTACATCTTACATACTCAAGCTCCATTACGTACAGTTGAGAATGAGTACTTTAGGGCTGTTGTGCCCTTTGGAAAGGGCACGGGTAATTCTGGGATCGTTAGCCGATTGAGAACTAGGAAGTTCAAGGATGGTCAGGATGTCCAGCTGATTTG
>JBCEZX010000049.1:2940982-2952588 GCA_039654345.1 Cataglyphis cursor
TTAATATTATTAATATTATTATTATTATATATTTATTATTATTATTTTATGTAAAAAATATATATCGATATTTTTTTATAAAATTATATTTATTTATTTTCAATATTTTTATTTCTTTTTTTACAAAATGTATATCATTATTTTCTTTAAATATGTAATACTAAGGAAAGCTGTAAAAAAACATTTAATTATAACGCTGAAATGTAATGCATAATAAAAAGCGTGAGTACGGCGAATAGCGTGCCCATTGTTGCTCGCGCGTCACCTTCGTTGCCCACTCAATAAGAAGAAGAGAGACAGAAAACAGTATATCTTCTTCTGTTATCCAAAGCTAGCCGAAGCGCCGAGCTCACATGTACGCAGTTCGCGCTTGTGTCTGTTATCCTCTCTACCACGGTTTAGCATGATGCGCGTCCCGAATCTGGCATCACTGGACCAGTCCCTGATCCTGAATCCTGACCGAACCAAACTTCGCAGAAACCAGCAACGGTTACTCGGTTTCTGGCCGACGCTTACCGAAGACCTACGCTACACCAGGCCACGCACTTCTCGTGATTAGGTCGGGCTTCCCGGCTGCTGGGGTGGCGGACTCTACACTCACGCTAAATCAGGCCACGAGCTTGTCGTGGTTATGCCGGCCCTCCCGGTTGCTAGGACGACGTTAGGCTAAGAGAACACCGCGATACTGAGCGACCGCTGATACCGGGAGATTGTATCTCGTCAGACCGACTGATTCGTTATACCGGGTTCTGCTTACATCGATCAATTATATATATAGCGGGTGCTTAAATTGCACCGATCGACCGTTTACACAGGCCAATCGCTTATACATATTGTGTTCAATTATATTCCTGCCTAACTTGTAAGTTTGCCGTTTGCCCGAATTCCCTTGCTTGTATATATCGGATTTCGCTTTTATATATTGTTTCAAACCGACAGATATTGTATATACCGCGTTAGCCTTAGTTTCTCCTATATATAACACTTTCGCATGCAAAGCCTTAACACGCTGCAAGACGGGGCGAACTCGAACGAGCTAATCTATATCGCAATACGCTACAGCTTTACGCGTTTGCTCATTGCCTGGTTTTGATTGTATTAATTCATTCATTAGACTTAAATAAACTCTTTTGTTAAAAATATCGGAAGAGTGAATTCGAGGGACGTATCCTATTTGGACACGTTTTATTGGACACTGCGTGATTGGACATTGGTACGATCCAATCGTGTAATGTTCGATCGTGCCATGTCCAATCGTGTAATGTGCGTGTCCAATCGTTACGTATCCAAATGGAGATCACCCGAATTCGAATTTCCTCTTTCTCCCGAATCCTAGAAACCGGCGAGCCTGATCCATGGCATACGGGAAAGGTAAATCGTTACAAATATTCTTCTAAGATGCGTTATAAATGTGCGATGAGAATATGACTGACTTTAATCGTGTTATTAGTACATTTATCTACGCCTTTAAATGTGGCACTCTAAATGTATCTCTAAATGTGAGCTTGTCAGAAGAAGGGCCTATAATATGTAAAACCTTTGTCATTTAACTTTTTATGTTATGACCGTTAAAAACTTGCGGTTACGTCTTTCCATTATTATTACGCTGATGAAAGCCAAAAGAAAGGTCAAAACATCCGCTTATATGTTAATTTGATGTTTTTTATAATAAACCAAAATGCGCCCTTAATACTGCTCTGGGCTCTTATTACCATTGCAACTGTAATTGATTTATAATTTTAGAGCCTTACTTATATATTTTTTTAGAAGAATATGTTTAAGATAATAGCTTTTCTCTCCTAGCTATTATTGGTTTATTACAAGATATATTAACGTATTCATAATATAAATAAATTATTTATACATATGTACATACAATATGTGTATAAAATGGTCAACATATTTTTAAAATCTTAACAATTGTTTTAAATATAATTCTCACAAAAAATATAGTATAACATTTATATAACAAAACATATAAAAAAAAATTTTGTTGAGATGGTGGAATTGAACTTGAGTCTATTGCGTTGTTATATTCTGATAATTTCACGATTCCTTTCTTCCGTGAAATTGCGGCAATCGTCTATTGGTAATAAACTTCTTTTTGTTTTTTTAAATATAATATTATTACAATTGAGTAAACCTCATCTAGTAATTTCTTTATCATACTTGGTTACGCATTTGTTAGGGTATAATCTAGCGATTAATCCCAATACATTTTTAAACGTAATGTTCTTATAGTTAACTTGATTGTTCATGTCATTAAGTCAAGAGGTTTGGTTCTTTTAAGTCGTCTTATTGTACTGGTGTTATCCAGTAGGCGATGTAACTCAGCTCTTTCATATTGGTATAGGCGTCGTTCATGCTTCGCTGCATGCTTTCCTGATTTCCTCGCTGATGTATTCCATTTTTAAATCCCTGTATAGATTATCATTTTTGTCATGTCACGGGGCATTAACGATGCTCCGAAGGACCTTATTTTGAAACTGGATGTTTAGGTTCGTCTTCTTAGTACAGCCCCAGAGCTGGATACCGTACGTCCATATAGGTTTCAGATTTTTCTGATACAGAAACAACTTATTATGAGTATTTAGCTCAGAGTTTTTTCTTATTAGCCAGTATATTTTTCTGAACTTGATACTTAGTTCATCTATTTCTTTTTGACGTGCTTTTTCTATTTGAGCTCTGTCTCAAGTGTCATCCAAAGTATTTAGCTGTATTTGCATAGAGAATTTTCTATGAGTTAATTTCAACCGGCATCTTGTTAATTCTACGATTTGTAAAATTTATATGAGTCGATTTCGTTTTTATTAAGTTTTATTCACCATCTTTTTGTCCAATCACTCACTGCATTGGTAACTCTGCATTTTGTTGGTTGATCCTTTGACATTTTCTCTGATCGCCAAAATCGCCGTATCATCAGTAAATGTTGCTATTCTTACTTCTTTCGATTTACATTTGAGTACATCTCTTAATATAGCAGAAATAAGATTGGTCCTAGGACTGTCTTGCAGTACTCCTGTTGATATTTTCTTTAAGTCAGAGTATTCTTTTTCATATTTTACATAAAAGTATCTATCTGCAATGTAGGATTTTAGGATCTGGTAATACTGCCTTGATAAGTTCCGTTGTAATTTGAATTCCAAGCCCTGGTGTCATATTCAAATGCTTGGGCTATATCCAGAAAAATGAGCAGATTCTTTTATTTTCAAGTGCATCTTCGATTACTTTTGTGATTCTATAACTTTTTTTATGGTCGAGTGCTTTTCTCTAAACCCAAATTGATGTGGGGTGAGTTTTCTTTCTTGATTTTTTATCATTCGGCGATTTATCTGACTCGGTATTACTTCTGCTACCTTCCACTGTCTCGGGACGTATTTCAGCCTAATGTTGCGTTAATTAAGTGTAGCAGTTTATGATGGTCATAATCTTTTTTTAGATGTTTTAATTATTTGTCCTGTAAGTCATACTCTGACGCTTTTTTGCATTTAGCTTGTTTTTTATTTCTCTCTTTAATTCTTGCAATACGGATGATATTTCTTTTGGTTACTAGTGTTATGTTTTCACCTGCTGCTTGCCTAGGAAAAGTCGAAATATTTCTTCAAGATGTGTCGTGAACAAGTCAGCTTTTTGTTTGATGTTTCTTGCCTATATTAAGCCATCTTTCTTGATTAGGAGTATTTGCATTTTAGACCTTTTTAAATCTTTAGTCGCTTGCCAGAGAGAATATTCTGTATTTTTTTCAGCAGACAATCCCTGCAAATATCTATTTATTGACTCGCTTTTAACTTTTTTAATCAAAAATTTGTGATCATTGCTTAATTTATTTAGTATTGCTTTATCCTCTGGTGCTCGATTTCTCTGCTATCTTTTTCGTACTTTATGTTTGCTTCCTATTAGCTCCTTTACTTCAATTGAGTAAATGATGCTTTTGTTCATTTTCTTTTGACTATTAAGTATGCTTTTCCACTGCTTGTTGTAAGTTCTTTATTAATAGTTTTGTTTTATCTTCCAATTGTTGGGAATCTATTATTGGCACTTACAGGTTGGTATTATCTTCGATTATCTGTCGAAATATATTACTTAACATATTACTTAATTTTACTGTTTGTCAGCTTTGGTATATTTTCTTTCTCGTTTCACTAACAGTCATGATAACTGATAAGTGATAAGTGATCTGATGTGAATCTCTCAGCATTTTTTGCGCGTATGTAATTGTCAGATAGTCCTTTTGTTACAAATCAATAAGACTTCTTATACGTAGCCAATACGTCGATTTACCTCCAGAATGAAAATCACATTTTATTTCTTTTTCAGCTGCAAACAATTCCCTTCCGTTGGGAGTCGTTAGTCTTGAGTTCTAGTAGATATTTTTGGCGTTAAAATCTTTTTCGACGATAAAGTTATGTCCTAATGATTTAAATAATTTATTGTAATCTTTTTTCCAGTTATACTCTGACAATAAATAGTTGAGATGTTATATTTTTTATTATTATTTAATATTATTGTACATTTACAGTTGTTACTTGCATGATTTCTTTTTCAATTTTTAGCTTTTTATAGTGTTTGATGTTCTCTTTCACAAATGTTGCTGAGTCCTCCCTTTGCCTTTTCAGCCGGATGGATGGTAACAGCAGTATCCTCATATCTTTACATACGAGGATCTAATAAAATGAGCTTCTGAGATTAGGCATATGTCTATTTATTCAGCATTTAGAAATATTTCTAGTTCCGGTATATGTTTCAATAACCCATTCGCAATCCAAATTGCTATTCTTAGTGTTTTGTTTATTTTGCTTTTTTACCGCTTTGTTTATATTTGTTTCCAGTTTTTTAAATCTTTCGAATATTTGTTTATTCGTTTCTTTTTGTTTATCCAGTCCCTTGTTTAATGTCTCTAGGCTTTTCAATATTTTTTCAAATATTTTATTGTCTTTATTTTCTTTCAGTCATGCTGGATTTACTTGTTCAACCACCTGGTCATATATTTTTGCTTTCCTGCTTCCGTATGCAGTTTTTGTTTTTTTTTAATTTAGAGTTTTGTGAATTTATGTTTCCATAAGTTTTCCATGAATTTGGTTTGGTTTGCGTGCTTAGTTTCTTATTTTTTGTAGTTCTTTGACTACTTCGCATAATTTGCAGGATGTTGTACTTTGCAATTCACATAATTAGGTGGTGTTTTTTCTCATGGTGCAATGAGATGTTTTGCAGCACACTTAACATATCTAGACTCACACGAGCAGTGTGTTTGCGTGCGATTGTAGCCTTAGCATCTTTTACATTGAGATATTGTAGTATAAGTTGTGAAAGGTATACTTTATTTTAAGTTAGAATGGCGTACAGTAAAATAACGCGGACCACATTGGCCGACGTATTATCGATAGGAACCGCTCTGTTCGAGAGCGGGCCGAGAACTAATTAAACTGAAGCGGCCACGTGCGCCTTCTGTCTATATACTAGAATCGGCTGTCGAAAAATAAACAATAAACCTTATCTGCTGCTAACATTCTCGCGTTACCTCGGTAGAATCGGCGATGCCGCGCTTACATCAAAGTCGCGTATACAGCTCGTGCGTTGATGGAAACGCTTTCGGTCTTTTGTGACCTTACAATTCGGCCAGCCTGACCATTAATCGCCCCCGAATAAAACAGTAAAAAAAATATATTATATTAAAAATTATATTATAGACATAATGTATATATAAATCTGAACTTAAATTTGTCGGTAAAGTATTTTGGCTTTAAATTTAGTTTAGTAGTTATACAATGCAAACATGAATATAGAAGCAAAGAAACAAAAAATAATAAAATATAATTAGCTTAAATTAATATTAGCCTGGTATCCACGGCCACATATTTGACGCTTCTCACGTTCCTCAGTAGGGAATTTGTAATAATTAAAATCTTTCAACATCTTTTATCACATATCGATCGTTTCTAAGTATACGGTCAACTTGATACGGTTCTTTAAATTTCGGTATCATTTTTTGAGAAACACCCGGTGAATTATCGAAATTCCTTATCATTATCTTATCTTCTATTTTGTATTTCTTTGCAGTCTTATTTACGATCATAAACTTGCTTATTTATGTTTTGATTTTTTTGGATTTGCTCGCTCGCTTTTTCGCGTAAGCTTGGTAAATCACGAAATACTTCAATTTGTCCATTAACTTCTAGCGCATCTCGTAAATTGTCAATTATCTTACCGCGTTAGCGCACTCCAAAATGTAATGTGCTCGAGCATTCGTTCGTGGCCTTGGACACAGTATTGTTGCATGCAAATTCTATATCTTTAATTGCATTATATCAGGGTGCATTTCATTCATCTGCTAACTTAGATATTATTGGTAAACTCGTACAATTAATTCTCTCTACCTGACCATTTGCCTGGGGTGAAGTGGTGGCGATTTGCTGTATATTCTGGTCATTTAAGAATTCTTCAAATTCACGCGATGTAAACCAACTACCGCGATCAGAAATGATACGTAATGGTCGATTGTAATATTTAAAATAAGATTGGAGACATTTTATAATTTCTGCCGCGTTGGTGCTTTTAGTAGCGTATAATATTACATATTTTGTGAAAGCATTGACGACTAAAAATATATATCGGTTTTTATTAGAGCTTGATCTGGATGCCAGAGCTAAATGATCGCTGTGTAATGTGGCAAATAGCACATAACTTTTCGATATATTATGTAACAATCCTTCGGGCTTTTACGAAAAATTGGCGATACATTGAAGGCAACTTTTAAGATGTTTTTCAACTTTCAACTTCATCTCGAGAAACCAATAGCTATTTAAAATATTTTGAACGGTTTTTTCGGTACCGACATGACTCATCTCGTTGTAATATTTATGAATAACACTAGTCTCTAACACGAGGACGTAGTAAAATAAAATATGTCTCTGATGTTTTTTATACACTAATCCGTTCCTCATCTCGAATAGCTTGCTTTCTGATAATTCTAATTCTTTTCGGATTTTTGATTAATTGCAAAGTCGTCGCTTTGACATAATGCAAGGTTTTTATCGAAGGAATTATAAAGATTTGTCGGCTTAACGCATCTACGTGCAACGACAACTTGATCTAGGCTCGAGAGTGTAATTGTAATTTTGCATCTCTAAACCCATTGTGCGATACGAGGTCTCTTTTTTACTCAATGTTAGGCTTAACGCTTGGCAATCGGTAATAATCTTGAATTTCAATCCAAGTAAATATGTTTGGAATCGACGGAGTGCATAAATTATTGCTAACGTCTCTAATTCGAAACTGTGATATTTTGATTTCGCTTCAGTTGTCCTCTTTGAAAAATAAAAAACTGGGTGCAAGTTTTCGATCTGCCTTCCTTTGTAACAAAATTGCTCCAAAACCGACTGAGCTTGCGTCGCAGTGAAGTTCCGTTTCGTCTCGGAGAATATAAGCTTAGTATAGGTGCATCAATCAATCGATTTTTAAGCACTTCGAAGGCTTGTCTTTCTGTTTCTCCAAATTAAAAATCCGCATTTTTTTTTGTTAAATCATACAAAAGTTTTGCTATAATTGTCATAACATCACTGGAACTCTGTATTATTTTATCCGGAACAACGCGTAACATAACATTATATTTTTTGCGATTAAATACAAGAGTCGCTTCTACAATACCTAGCATTTCTAATCCGCTGTTATTAACGCCGTAAAACTCGCCTCGATAACTATATATTTCCGCGGGATATAACATTTAACGAAACAAATAGGGCTTCCGGAACCAATTAACGCATTAAAATCCATTTTAAAATTACCGTTCTTGTTACATATCTGTAATTCTACCGATGTCACCCTTGTGCCACATAGTTGATGTCTTCCTTTAAAGAGGGGGAACTGCACTGATTCGCTTGGTAACCAAATTTACCGCATTTGAAACAGGATCCTCGTTCTCTCTTTGGTTTTGTAGTCTGTAAAATGCCCTTGTTGCAGTTATTATAACATTTCCTTGAGTTTGCTGAGTCTGCCTCCTTATGTTTACGTTGTTCTTTGCCCTGCTGTTTATTTTTTCCTATTGCCGGGTTCTTATGTTGTACAAAAGATCGGTGCTCCCTTGGGTGACGGGACGTTCGTAAATGCAGTTAGTATAGCTTCTACTGACTGATAGCATTATACTCTAATTTGCGTGCGTATTTCTAGCTGAGAATGCCCTTAATGACGTAACTACTGATTTCTTTGAACCTGATATCCGAAACTGATATCCGGTTGGCTAGTGTCATTTTATCATGCAGATAATCTGCTAATGTTTCACCCGCATTCCAGACTTTTGCTTTGAGTTCACGTCGTAAAATCAGCTAGTTTGCCCATACATCTGTTTTAATTCTCGTAGGAGGTCGTCACAGCTTAAATCGACACAATCGATTCTCGAATGATACCATTTTAGGGCTTTGCCGCTCAACCTGCTGCACACCAGCGCTTTTGCTTTGTAGTTGTCTAAGTCATAAGAAGAGAGTAGTTTTTTCACTTGTTTTTCCCATCGATCGAAGTCTAAATTGTTGCCGCTAAATTTGCCGACTAAATCTTTGAGTTCTAGCCACTTTTTTACGCTGGCTCGAATGGGCACATTTTCTTCCGGTCTCGGTGACATCCTCAACAATTCTAGTTCTCCTCTCAATAGCTCAACTTCGCACGGATAAATCTCTTTCCCTCCGTAAAAGCTTGATTTCTCGAGGAGGAGAACTCGGCAGAACTTCTATATATGTGTTGACTTTTTTCAAGTCCTCCTCAGTGACACATAACATTAATAACATTAATAACATTAAAAAAAAGAAACAAAAAAACGCAATGGCAAGTGAAGTCAATCGCAACGACGCACAATAAATATAAATGAATAACCCGGTGTAACAAAGTTATTACATTTATATACAGCGTTATTACATACAGCGCGCTAAAAAAATGTATGCGAAGATGGAAACGCAATGTCGGTGCAAAAGGTAAACGAAATTACCACAAGAAAGAGTGATTCTCTCACAATTAGTGTGAGGAGACGTCCATAGTAGACGTTCTATAGTAACGGACTTTACGCTCGATTGGAATTTTGTTTCTAATCGAGCGTAAAGTCCTTACTATAGAACGTCTACTATGGATACAATTGGATTTCGCGTTCTATTTCGACATGCACCTACTTGGACATCTCTTCACACTAATTGTAAGAGAATCTCTTTTGCGTGGTAAGTTTGCTTATCTTTTGCACTGACATTGCGTTTCCATCTACACATACAGTTTGTTAGCGCGCTATATAATGTAATAACTTTGTTGTGTTGGATTATTCATTTATATTTATTGTGCATCGCTACGATTAGCTCGAATTGCCATTGCGTTTTTTTTTTTTTTTTTTTTTTTTTTCTTAATGTTATTGATGTTTTACTGAGGAGTACCCGAAAAAAGTCAAAACGTATGTAATCTTTTTGTAATTTTAAATCTAATAGTTATCATTTTACGCATTAATTACCGCGTCCGGGCTCCAATTAGCCTCTTATTTATTTATTATTATTCTTAAATCATAAGTATTCAATTTTATTTACATCCATAACTTTTCGATAATTAACTTTATTATTTTTTTCCCCTTGGTTCTGTAATCTTCTGAAAATCAAGTCGGATAAAACATACGAATTGCCACCCAGTGATTTAACTCAAGGAGTCCATCGCAGAAGTCGGAGGATTCGAGCTTCCGCAGACTCAAACTTTTGCGCACTTATTTACGTACTTATTAATAACATTAATTCATTAAGTACACAATTCACTACACTCAGCGAGCCTACCCTTTTTCCCTCTTCCGATCATCTTTCTTCTAGTTACTCTCCCATGTACTTTCCTAAATATCCTTCTCCTTCTCCTGATCCACCGTATTCCCCATGTTCATTTTCTTTCTTGTCTATCTTGTTTTCAAATTCATCCCTTCCTTCTCTTCACCTTTCCAAATTAGATGAGTTTATTTCATTAATATAATTTATTGTGATAACCCGTCACAGACTTAATTTTAAAAACACAATCTTCCCCTTATCGCTCTGACTGATGCTCTCCGAATGTATGGTATGTATTACCCGCGAATCAATAAATGCAATCACACATATACAAAGATAAAGCTAAAGATTAGTTTTTTCTCTTATATAAATATAAGAACATGTATCGAATATAATTTACTTATTTTTAATAAATAAATTTATATATTTTGTTTAATTAATTGAAATATTTTTTGACCTTCTCTCATTCCCAGTACGAAGATTGCACTTGATCTGATTCCGCATAATAGGGATTAAATTCCTTGACCAAAAAGGGATCACCAAGTGAACGTCTGAATAAACAGTGTAATAGCGATCCAAATGATCGCTTTACCTGATTTTTAGACCTACGAGTTTGCTCGACCTAACTCTTACGTCGCGAGGCGTCTGATTTTGGAATAATTAATTCTAATTAATAAGAACTATTTAGTTGTTGCGCCCTTCCTTTGTGATCTCATCCTTCCGCGAGTCTGGACATAATAGCGTGATAGACTGAACATCTTGTCTTTTGCCATTACATATTATTTACATTCGTTTTCATGCTACTAGTATTTATGTAATATATACAGGGTGTTCTAAAAAGGTACGGCCAAAATTTAGGGAGATATTCCTCACACTTAAAGGATGAAAAAATGTTATGAACATGGGTGCGGAAATGCTTTTTTCAAGAGTTGTGTTGAAAATACTCTGACTCTATGAGTTGACTCTATTGCACAAGAAATAATTTAAAATTAAACATTGTGGACGTTATAGTAGATTTATTTACATTTATTTTTAAAGTGACCTTGAGTACGATTACAACAACTGTTGAAAATGTCCACCATTCGCCCGAATACAAGCATTGAAATGTCGACGCATTGATTCATGGACACGTTCAAATATGCCTTTAATGTTATGGTTATCTGTTTATACCTATTGTCTAAATGTAAACAAGTAACCATAACATTAAAAGTCAAATATTCTTCTAATTTCTGTCTGGCAGATGAGATCACTATCTTATTTAACCGTAACGTCACATACTCAGAAAAGAAGCTCTAACTTCTGAAAAAAGTATTTTCGCACCTATGTTCATAAACATTTTTTCATCCTTTAGGTGTGATAAACATCTCCCTAATTTTGGCTGTATCTTTTTAGAACTTGTGCTTACACGATATCGGTACAATTGAAGAAAGATAATATAATTGTCTGTAAAATTGCGACATATATATGACAATTAAAAGGTAATGTCAATCAAGGATTGATAATCGTGTTATTTCTCTATCCCACTAATATAATACACGCAAAGAATTGATAATAATAAAGTAACAAATTACTAAATCTAACAGGCACCGCTGTCTTACATATTATATGTATTTGTTTGTTCTATTATCTATTATCCTACTATTATTATTGATTATCATAATTTATTAATATTTAATTGCACGTATAATTTTAATTATAATTTAAACATACATGTGCACTCATATATATAAGCAAATATAAAATTTTGAAAAAAATAGGCGCTAGTAGTATATGGGCACTATGGACCGTCAAAACAAACCCCCACTCCTCCCCCCTGGCGCCGACCCCCCGCTGTGTCTG
>JBCEZX010000049.1:2983559-2995514 GCA_039654345.1 Cataglyphis cursor
TATATATACAGGGTGTCCCGTAAATCATGGACATGCACCTCTCGTGTGCATATAAAGCATGTTAAACTGGGTAGGAAAGTCCTCTACCGTTTTGCGATTTTCACGATAATTAATAAGAAATTATTAAAAAAAAAAAAACAGGCCAATCTGCGCTTTGTACAAGCGCGCGACGAGAAGAGACGTCCTACTGTAATGTGATACTAGACGCGCGGTGAAGCAGTGAGAGAAGTGTTCTACTGCTCGTACGTAGTTTTCGTAGAACGTCCCTCCCACCGCCTCGCCGCGCGCCTAGTTCACGTTACAGTAGGACGTCTCTTCTCGCCGCGCGTTTGTGCAAAGCGTGGATTGGCCTATCTTTTTTAATTTCTTATTAATTGTCGTGAAAATCGCAAAACGGTAGGAGACTTTCCTATTCAGTTTAACATGCTTTATATACACACGAAAGGTGATTCGCGAATTATGGGACACCCTGTATATATACAGGGCTCCGTACGTTCCAGCCAGACTTTGAGATTTTATAGGAAATTTAATTCTGAACAAAAAATTTCTTATAAACATGGGTCGAAAAATGCTTATAGAAGTGCTTTAAGAAGTTATCATTCAAAAACTTCTGATAAAGAAAGAGCAAAAGGTGAAAAGAAAATGAAATAAAAAGAAAATGAAACTTAAAAGGAAGAGCAAAAAATGAAAATCTTTTTCTTTTATGAAAATAAAATAAATGTTTTTAAACTAAAATAGCACGTAATAGTAAAAAATGAATAAAGACGTGTAAAAACTAATTGTTCTCAAAATGTCCCCGCCCTAGGTCCAATACACTTTCAGCATCGAGTAATGACCGATCTAGTTGCTTTACGTTTTTCCTCCTGTTTGAAACTGGTTATATCAAAATCTATGGAACATACGACAATCATTTTGATCTCATTTGAAAGATAATTTAATTTTCTACAATTTTAGTTTCGGTACTTTTGTTTAAAGACGCACATTTCCTATGATATTTGGAAAAATGTGTAAAATGTATAATCACGATTTCAGAGGTTTTTGAGCAATAATTTTTTCAGAAATCATTTTTCGACCCATGTTTATAGGAAATTTTTTGTTCAGAATTAAATTTTCTATAAGATATAGTCTGACTGAAATGTTCGGGACCACCCTGTATATATAGGGTGTCCTGCAAAGATTGTGCCAACGCTAGTGAGTGGATAAAGGACAGTAAGCTGAACAGAAAAGTCCTTTACCATTTTGTAATTTTCGCAATAATTATTAAAATATTAATTAAAAAGTATTGGCAAATGAGCACACGTTTTGCGCGGTTATCGCGCGGCTAGACCATAGGCCGTACGCTTTAGGCGTGACAGCGCCAAGCTTCATAGTGTTGCACAGCAATGAAAAGTTTGACCTTGCGAGAGGAATACGCGTGAGACCAAACATTTTTTGTTGCCGTGCGATATTACGAAGCTCGCCCCTGGCACGCCTAAAGCGTACGTTCCATGGTCTAGCTGCGCGATAACCGCGCGAAACACGTGCTCATTCGCCAATACTTTTTAATTAATATTTCAATAATTATTGCGAAAATTGCAAAATGGTAAAGGACTTTTCTGTTCAGTTTACTATCCTCTATCCGCTCACGAGTGTTGGCACAATCTTTGCAGAACACTTTGTATGTATGTATGTATATGTATATATATATATATATATTACATAGAATTGATTTTTTTAGTTGATAAATGCTGTCATAATTTTTTTTTTCATTTTCCGAAGTTGGGACTTTATTCCTCACATCGAAAATAACTTATATGTAAAACTTTAGATCGATTAGGAGCTGGATTTATTTGGAAGTACACTCCGAATTTGTTTTAATAATACATAAACCATTGAAAATAATGATAGACCATACATCCAAAACTTATGGAAGCTCGCTGGTATGGGCGGCGGAGGGAGATGGGTCATAGGCGTGCTCGAAGAAAGGGGCTTGGAAGGCGAGTGCAAGGTGAAAGGCAAGGGATTAGAAGAGAGGAGAAAGAGCAGCAGAGAGTGGTGATCAGAGGAGAATGAAGGGACAGGAGATGAGGAAATTAGAAGGAGTGGAAGATGGATTGGCAGTTGGAGGTCAGGATGGAAAGGAATGGTGAGAGAGAGAGAGGAAGTTGTTGTCAAGAGAGAAAACGTTTAGAGTAATATAGACATAGCTTGGGAAAGGACAAATAAGGACGAGCGGGAAGTCAAGAGATGGAGACAGAGACAAGAGAGGTGAGAGGAAGTAAGAGAGAAGAGGAACTCAGTAGGCAGGGAAGAGGAAGAACTTAGATAGAAATACAAGAGATGTCGCAGGAGGTGTGAATTTGGAAAGGTTCGAGCACGTGAGAGCAATGGGTATTAAGCACGGTTCGAAACAAATCGAGAGAATAGTGCGTAGTTGAAATTAGGGCTAATATAGAGTTAGGTGAGGAGCAGCAGAAGCGCAGAAAAGTAGGTGGAGGACAACGGAGGAGCTGGAGTGAGAGAGAGAGGGTAGAGTGTAGAAAGAGGAAGAACGGCAAGACAGAGTGGAGTGAGAAGAGTGAGGTGGAGGGTTAAAAAGAAAGAGAGCAAAGAAAGAGAGCAAAGCAAGTGAAAGAAGAAGCAGAGCGAGGAGAAGGAAGTGACAAGGGAAGGAAAGGAGACGGGCAGAAGAGGACAGAAAGGATGGAGAGGAGAATGTGGATGGAGGAGCTGGTGGAGGAGTTGAGGGGCATAAGGAAGGAGATAAAAGGGTTAAAAAGAGAGATAAAAAAATGGAGGAGAGAAAGCGAAGGAATGGCAGTGAGAGGACAATGGTGCGAACGCGAGCAGGGGAACTATGTACAAGGAAGGGGAATATGGTTGATAGGAGTGATCAGGCGGGAGAGTGCGAAGGTGATTCAGAGGAGGAAAGAGAGGAGTCAAGAGGCTTTCGAGAAGAGGAAAGTGGAGATGCAAGAGAAGGGACCAAGATGTCAAGGAAGGAGAACGAGGAGGAAACGAGGAGGGGGAAGGAGAAGAGCAAACAAGAAGTAGAAAGAGAGACAAGGAAGTCAAAGGAGGCGGAAGAGAAGGAGAAAAGAGGGACGAAAGATGCAATAGTTGAGGGGAATAGAAGGGAATGCAAGCGTTAAGAGAATAGGGAAGAGAGGAGGGAGGTGGTAGAGGTGGGACGAGGAGACCGATGGGAGCGGGAAAGAGAAAATGATGGGGTAGGAAGGCGGGAGGAAGAGGAGAAAAGGTTCGCGGTAAGGGATAAGAAGAAAAGGATAGAAAGAGGCAGGATAGAGGAGAAGAAAGAAGAGATAAGTAGGAAGGAAGGAGGAAGAGGAGATTTAGGGAAAAAGGAAAAAGGAAGAGCGGAAAAGACGAGTGCAAAAGAGGAGGAAGAGGAGAAGTTAAGGGAGAAGGAGAGCTGGTATGAAGTGGTTGAGGAGTGCATGGGGAAAGGAAGAGAAGAAGGGAAGGAGGAATTGAAAAGGACCCGAGGAAGAAGCGGAGAGACATAAGGAGAAGGGGAGCAGGAACAAAAAAGAAGAGGGTAAGAGAGCGATGGACGACATAAACTTGCGGAGGTTGAACAGGGGCCAAGGAAGAGAGGAGGGAATGGAGAATAAGAAGTACGAGGAAGAAGAACGGTGCGCAGAAGAAAAGAGCGGAGAAGGAAAAGGCGCAAGGAGAGAGTCAAGCTGGAAGGGGAAGGAAGAAAGTAAAGGAAGGGCAAAGAGTGAAAGTGAGGGGTCAGAGGAAGAATGGTGACTGGTGAAGGAGAGAAGGGAAAATGGCGAACGGGATAGAAGGGACAGAAGGAGGAGGAATATGAGGGAGGGGAGAGAATGCAGCGGAAAGAGCGAAGAGGGCTAAGGAAGTGATGGAGAAGATGCTGGACAGGAAAGTGAGAATGACAGGGATAATAGAAAGAGAAGGAGAAGGGGGAAGAAAAGTTTTGTTGTTAGGGGTAGAAGAGGAAGAGGACAGAGAGGAGCTGCTAGAGAGGAGCTGCTGGAGAGCAAAGGAAAAATTAGGAGGAGATGGGGGATTGGAGTGGATGAGGATCTGTCAATGAAAGAAAGGAGGTTAAGATGGAGGATGGTAGGAAAGGCAAAGGAAGAAAGAAGGAAAGGAAGGATGCTGGTGGAGAATAGGAGGCTGTGGATCGACGGAAAGGAGTGGAAATGGGACGAGGAGAGGTAAGTATGGTGGAAGAGAAGGGCTAAGTACTGAAAGAAGAAAGGAGCAGAAGGGAGAAGTTAAAGAATGGGAAAAGTAGACGGAAGGACGAGAGACGAAGAAGGGGAGGGGGGAAACAGAATGTGAGAACACAAGTCAGGTCGGAATAAGGAGAAAGAAGATGTGTAATGATAGTTGTTGTAACATTGAAACCTGAGGGGAACAATAAAGACATACATACATACATATACCATACATGGTATACATCCAAAACTTATTTACAATTGAGAGAATTTAATATAGCTCTATATTATAAAAACACAAATTTAAAGACGATGCTCAAATCATACAGGAAACGTCTTATGACGCTACATAAAAGTAATTTATGGCAGCCGATAAAGTGTAGCGAGTAGATTAAACATTCTAGTGAACGCAACTCTGGAAAAACGCCGCCGTCACGAGTTACAAGCCATTAAAAAAAACAGTTTTTGGATTATAATTGTTTTCTCATATTGTAAAGATGTAAATTAATTATTCAATGCTTGACAAAGTGAAGACAACGAGTTTCACTCAATTCTATCGTAAGATCTCTCTGAGGAGAGGATCTGAAGACTAACCTTTTGTATATTGGCATCCATCGTAGGTTAAAAGGCTACGTTCTTCTAGAGAGAATAACCAGCCAAGATCGGATTTTTAGGCGGTTTCTTATAAATCTAGTAGAAATAAAATTTTCATCTGCTTGCAGAAACACCTCCACAGTAACGGTGAACAGTAATGTTTTATATGTATTACTTTATTTAACAGTGAACTTTTTATTATATAAAAAATCATATTGCTTAAATCATATACTATGATGGTAGATAAAAGGCAACATCAAAAAGTCTTAGGCGATATTTTATTTAAAAATAAAGCTTGCGCGAGTTTAGGTAGTAGGCAATGTCAATAAGTGAGGCAACACTTCTCTCATGGTCTGCTTTTTGGAGATCCAGTCATGTTGATCAATCGATTACAGAAATTATTGCGCTGACTGTGATAAGTCGCTTCATCGTGAGCGTCGCTAGTGATAAGAATTTCTCGCTGGTGATAAGAATAGATTGAAGCTCACTTTTATATAGAAAAATTGGTCTTGCCACTGGGCAAGTCGAGATTCCATTCTAGTCAGCAGAAATGTATTGGAAAATGATTATTATTATTTTATTTGTTTCGCCTGCAAGATAGCGTACAAAAATTAGAACAAACCTGTAGCACAGGCATCAAGTAATTCAATTAAATTGAACACGACATCTCAACGCATTGCTCCCAAACAACGCCCCCCGTATGACGATTACCGAGCCGTCAGTCTTATCAGCCGCCGAGCGAAGGATAGCTGCGCCTGCGAGCGAACATGCGAACCTTCTTATTATTGTAAGTCCATAAAATAATTGTAATTGCGTGAATGTCGGTTCTAACGTACTGAAACGACCGATAGCAAACCGATCGTGGTTATTTAGCGAATCGGCGCGACGAGCAATTAACTTAAGCTAGTGCCGCGAGGAAATTTTGATAGCGCGCGAAGAAATTTAGACACACAATATTCGAGCGATCTGAGTTACCGGAAAACGTCGTCATCGAACGCGATTTTCCGTTTAATAGTTTCGACGAAAGCCTATTTCCGAATAATACGACTGACCCCACTGACAACACTCAACGCGAGACTAGATGCACGAGACCGTTTATTAGTAGAACTCCAAGTAGAGTATCCTTACGACCCAAATTTTTGTTACCTCGTACTTCGAGAGTGATCAATTCGATCCGGAAGAAATTTATAGACACCGGACAAATAATATTGCCGAAGCACGTTTCCCTCAAGCTCGCACTCCCGCGAACATACTGCAAAGCGCAGTAGACGCCGAGATCGAAAACATGCGGCGATTCATCCGCCAAGTGGGCCAAAATATAGCGGAGGCAATAATACACTTCCCGAGAGTCGCGAAGAAAGAAAAGAATACGCGCATCTTCTCAACGTATTAAATGAATTACGCGCAAGCATAAATTCTCTAAATCGGCGAACTTTAATAGAAGACGCAATAAGAGAATCATCCCGTCAAGATTATCACCATAGAGAAAGTGATAACGACGCGTCTAACGAAATGTATGGATGAATTCATTCGCAATATTCGCGAAATCGAAGAAGCATCGTACCGTATTACGTACCGCTAAAAGAAGCCAAGATGATTCCCGAATTTGACGGAACGTCGCGACATAAACTACAAGAAGAATTTTTAAATGCCTGTACGTATGCCATTCGAAATATAAATCCTGCGGATGAACAATCGTTAATGCAAGCAATTTTATACACTAAATTAAAGGACAAAGCCATGCAAGATTTTGAGACGCGAGATATACAAACGTTCGGAGAACTAAAACATCAACTGGAAACGTGTTATCAAACTAAACAAAGTACCACGCATTTACAAATCGCATTTAATTCATTAAAACAAAAATCAAATGAAACTGCACATGCTTTTAGACAACGTCGATTTACTAACAATAAAACTGTACGACTCTATGATCGGAAGAGAGAAACATTCCTCATAATCAAAACGCACTATTCATGAAACGATTAAAAAAACAAGCTTTAATAAATTTTCAAATCGGTCTTCGCGACGAACTCAAGGTGCTTGTACGCGCTCAAAGATAAACAACACTACAAGAAACAATAACGGACGCGAACGCCAAAGAAAAAATTACTTGGACCAACAAAAACTAGCGGCTTTTATAATAAAAATAAATTTGAATCAAATAACTCGCGACACATTCGAAGTTCGACCCCACAATACTTTAAATGCGAAAAAAACGGACAATTACGGACGTGACTGTCGAAGTAGTCGATACGCGCTCCCGAAACCGGAAAAATCCTCGCGGATAAATGCAATAAATAAATATTATAAATATTGTAAAAATCCAGGCACTACCGTAAATGTTGGATCTTAAACAGACGACCAGAAACAAACGCGGATAAATTAAAAGAATATAATAAAATTAAACGGCAAAAATCCCAAGCAAAAAAAATTACAGCATCCGCGCAAACGAAATTAGGTCCGACGGTAGCAGTAGAGGAAGAGAAAGATGACTCTAAGAAGAAAACGCGATCTGCATCCGAATGTCAAGTTATACATATTAAAGAAACACCGCGTAAAAAAAATGAATTATTGTTAGTAACGATTCCCATGCGACAAGTAAAAAGCGAAAAAATACAAATATTGTACGATTCAGGCTCTACTATTTCATTAATAAAACTTAAACCAATTAAAGGATGATACACTCATTTACGAAAAAAAAATTGCGCTCACCAGAGTAACCGGACACAAGGTATATACTATCGGAAAGATGTATGACACAGTTAAAATAGACGGTCATAAAATAAGGAATTCTAGGAATCGATTTTCTTCGACAATATTCAGTTTTCTGCGATTATCAACAAGCAATTAAAAATAGGCAACGCCGTATTAAAACTTCATTCGTCTAACAAAATAATTTTAAAACCACGCAGTGAGATGATAAAAGCAGCAACTAATCAAAATCGAATAGAAATCGTCCGAATCGAAGAGAAAGTACCCGGTGCGTATTTCGGGAATTGTATAGTCGACACCACGGATTACACGTGCCCCGTTAGCGTCATTAATACTACCGATAAGGAAGTCGAGATGCAAACGCCTCTTATTTCACTCGAAAAGTTAGAGAGCGACACGACGTCTGAAATGTATACGATACAAACGAGAAAAAATCCTACATCTAAAATCTCACGAAACGCACAAATCTGACAGTTATTGCGCATCCAGCACTTGAATGTTGAGGAAAAACAGGCACTTTTACGGATATGCGAAGAATACTATGATATATTTCATGGAGAACCACTGATATGTACCACGACGGTAGAGCGACGAGATAAATACGCGCGCCGATACCTCGCCGGTGAATGTGAGACCGTACCGTCTTCCGGCGAAGCACAAGACGAAAGTAAATAAACAAGTGCAGCAAATGCTAAAAGATCGAATTATCCGAACTAGCACAAGTCAATGGAATGCACAATTACTAGTGATACCAAAAAAGGCAGATGCATCTGAAAAACCTAAGAGCTTCGAGTAATAATAGATTTCCGGAAGTTGAATGATTTAACGATAGGCGACTAATTTCCACTGCCCAACATTAAAGACATATTGGACCAGTTAGGAAACACCAAATATTTAATTACTTTAGATTTGGCATCAGGCTATCACCAGATACCGATGATTGAACGCGATAAGAGTAAGACTGCATTTTCAACGCTCTACGGACATTACGAATTTAACAGAATGCCGTTTGGATTGAAAAATGCACCAACGACATTCCAGCGATTGATGAATTCAGTTTTGACGGGAATGCAAGGACTTAAATGTTTGATTCATTTAGATGACATCGTTATATATGGAGCAAGTCTAGAGGACCATAATAAACGACTTAAGGAAATATTGCAAAGACTTCGAGAAAATAACTTGAAATTGCAGGCGGATAAATGCAACTTCTTACAAAGAAGTGATTTATTTAGGTCACATTATTTCGGAGAACAGAATATCTTCGGACCCATCAAAACTATCGGCAATAAAAGAATTTCTTACGCCAAAGAAAGTAAAAGACATACAATCTTTCATAGGCCTAGCCGGATATTATAAGAAGTTTATTGAAGACTTTTCCAAAATAGCTAAACCGCTAATAAAATTAACAAAGAAAACCGAAAAATTCGAATAATCAACGGAACAGCAAAACGCTTTTGAAATTCTAAAAGAAAAATTAATGACGGCGCCAGTGCTGAAATATCCAGATTTTAATCAAGAATTTAGTGACCACCGATGCATCCGACTATGCAATCAGAGCAGTATTGTCACAAGGAAAGGTGAGCGATGACCGTTTGTTTACGCAAGCAGAGTATTATCTTGCGCGGGGCAGAATTATAATACAACAGAGAAAAAATTGTTAGCAATCATATGGGTCGTAAAACATTTTAAGCCGTACATTTTAGGCCTAATGTATATATGGCACAAAATTTAAAATTATGACCGATCACAAACCATTAATATGGCTTTTTAATGTCAACGATTCTGGATCAAGATTGATCCAATGGAGATTCAAATTAGAAGAATATGATTATGAAATTATTCACAAGGCCGGACGAGCGAACACGAATGTCGATGCACTGAGCCGCAATGTAATACAAGATACAAAGATAGAAGAGGAAGAGCGAAAAATCCTCGCGATAGAAAAGGAGACAAACTCCGAAGTAGGAATACTATGAGAGTTCTAATTCAGGTCCTCTGAGGGGGGTGCGGGTCGAGGGCAAGCCGCGCGGAGAATTTGTGGGCGCGGGGGTATGACTTCACGCGGGACGCTTATCGCGGGAGCGGACATATTTCAAAGACGAGTGCCGATGTGCGGCTGTTATATTTATTGTAAACAAATAGCATCGTATATTACACGTGCGGTCTGATTGTTGAGAATTTTTTCTAGGAAGAGCCGAAGAGACGCTTATGATGCGGAACATGTTTAAACCGGTGCATAAAGGCGAGCGCCGATGTCCGGCTGCTTTATAAACATTATAAATAAATAGCTTATATTGCACGTGCGATCTGAACGTTGAGAATTTTTTTTCTAGGAATAACCGTTTATCGGCACAGGTATAAACAAAAGACGAGAAAAGGAAAGAAGGAGGTCTTTTTTAATATTAATATAATTTTTCACATGCATGCAACCATTAGCGCTATCCCTCTCTAACGCATCGCGCTATCCCTCGTCCACCGGTCGCGCCGCGGTTATATCTATTATCTATCTTATATGCAAGGAGACATAGAAATAATTAATATTTTTTTTTAATATTAATGCAGTTTTTTATTTATAAAAGTGTATATATACATGTGTGTGCGTGTGTGCGTGCGTGCATATGTGTGTGAAATAAAAAAAAAAATAAAAATGACTGCTGCAGCGGTGCCTGCGGAATGACGATGGCGTCGGCGGGGAGGGGAGGAGGCACTTCTGTAATATAAAAATGTATTAATAATTATATTTTTAGTAATATTATTATAAAATTTAATAACTTACGTAAATTCTAGAATTAGCCTTTATTATTTGCTGCATTGAATCTAGGATTGAGTTCTGTTACGCAGAAATTACGAACTCGCCAATCATTAAATGAAAGGTAGTGGTATTTAAGAAACAAATTATTTGTAAAAAGATAATAATATAGATCCTTCGTATGACGTTTTTTTAAACCGATTTCACGTCCGTGTATCGCCTGTACGATAGAATTCACTGAAGTGTTTCTCGAAAGCGCTGGAACACTAGTATCTATCCTTAAGAAGCGCTTGCGTAGCGATTTTCTTGTTTCTTCAAGTCGCGCGATTCGAGCTGTCCGCGATTGCAGGTCCCCGATCAATAATCATGGATTTATTCGCATGCAAATAAATGTCGATGGATCTACTGGACTTTGTTCTTTCAACCAGTCGATACACTCGTCGCAATTGTCCTGCCATTCAATGTACCAATCTTTATCATTTTTATTAGGTGTTCCTTCATAAAAAAACTGCTTTTTTCATATTATCGGCTCCAATACACGTTGTTTCAATCCTGCAACGTATTCTTCCTGATCTGCAAACAAAACTATTTACGACACAAACACAGAATTTTTAAAAATTCATGTTTAAGCTTGCTTATGACTTTTTCAACCAACGGATCTTTATAGACTGTGACATATCAGCGCCGAGAGATGTTCGATCACTTTGCGCCTCGCCCGTCCAAAAGTGACCATTCAAATATTATTGTTTTTTTTCTACAAAAAATTGCGACGTATTAGCGCCGATATCTGGCTGCTATAATTTATAAATACTATAAACAAAATAAATGTCGCGCCTGTTTACGGACTTTCGAACGTTAGAAACTTAAAACCATGTGGACGCGAAGATAAACAGACGGATTCGAACTCTAAGGTTTACACAGCATACTTAAGAATTTCTAAACAAAAGATAAGGAGAAGAACGACGCATTCACAGATGATCCGTAGTTGAATGGAACATATAACGAAGAACGAAGGATATCAAAGCCGCAGTATACGATTTGAGACGGTATACATCGGTCGAAAAAAAGTATAGCGGATACTGTGTTGTGTGCCAAGTGTTCAATATAGACATGGAACATCTTGAGCAAACTGAACTGCGACTTGTTGGAGCTGTCGCATCAAGTCGCTACTTTAGGCGAATATTTCGCGTGGGCGCAGCGATGCGAAGAATTTATCAAACAGCTCGAAGAAAGTAGTCGTATCAAGCGTCCGTGACTCTCGATCGGAGTTCGACAATATTTGGTGGCCAGAATCGCGCGACTTGAAGGTGTAAAGACTCGATTACAGAGACAGTTCATACCTAGTGGTGGTGATTATAGTGATAACAATAACGCGGAAAAATTCGTTTGGCGAGAGATCGATACCGCGTTCGAAAATTGCGTATGGACTGGTGCGGTGATTAACACAAACTATATCGAACCGCGTCAATTTTTCGAGGACGTCAAAGACATTGTACTCGAACACGTGCAAAACGTGATAAAAAAACATTTTAATGTGAAAGTGAATACTGTGTTCAACGGCGAGTTGACAGGTTTGTGACAGGTGACAAGCGCGCAAATAAAAGCATAAATACGAAAAACTATGAACTATTTCGCACATCAGATTTATGCGAATGGTACGAGCGGCGCGTTATCGAGCCCACTCTAGCATCGCTCGAAGAATTT
>JBCEZX010000049.1:3056532-3070501 GCA_039654345.1 Cataglyphis cursor
ATATATATAATACTAACTTACACCAAATCACGTTTTAGTTAATGCATATGGTGTTCAAAAATTGCAAATAATTCGTAGAAATTCTTTTGTTAATAACTTTTTAATTAACAATAAGCGACGGCTAAACTCTCTTGGATGTAACTCAGGATAGTGACCTTGATAACATATATCAAGATTAAGATCATTGGGGCTGAGTCCTCTTTTATAAGGTTTTACCTTAAAAATATATATTTATTATATTTATTATTTAAGAAGTCATAGATGTCTAGTAAATTAAAAAATATAATCTTTTTAACAAACAATAACATTTTATTTGTACAAGTAAATATAACTTTTTCTTTGTAAATAATATATTTTTAATAATACAATTAAGATAAAATATTACATAAAATATTACAATAAAAGAACAATAATAGAATTCTAAATAATTGTGCGCGCTTGCAAAGTGATAAAAAGATAATCTCCACAAATAATATAAAATAAAAAATGAACTATATATTGACAAAGGCTCTTGTGAGAAAAACAACAATGTATAAATATAAATGGCAATGAAGAGCCGAGCACGGGTTACGGTAGTTAACGCGTACAAAAAAATTTTTTTTATTTATTATTAACAATATATATACATTAGTGAACGTTTCGGCCTTTTCTTTGGACCATCTTCAGCGCAAATATTAAATAATGAAAGGCAAACTAAAAGGTTTGAAACGTATGATAAATTACACGCATATTAATTGTTATTACGTAGCGTACCGCATTAATGGGGTGATTGTTACACCGTCCTTTTATGCGTAAGATCTACATTTTTAATTCTTGTGGTCTGCGACCTCCAATCTGAACATCAATTTCACGCAATTTATTATCACGCTGCCATGCATTTTATATATTTGAGATTATTCCTTTTTTTATTTGAGGTATTTTGGCTGCACCACCTTCTGCTTTTGAAAACATAGTGAGTATTTTCAACTCTTTACATTCAAGACTACAATTCACAATTGAGATAGGTCCTTACATGACTAAAAACTAGATATAATCTATTACCGTCTTTTCCCTTTTTTAGGCTTATTGTTAGAAGTTCACAAGCTCATTTTAAGAAAACAAATAACTATTGATTATCACTAGCTTTGATACACCATACAATATATTTTCTTAAAACTTAAATACTTTATTCTTTTTTAATTAATGTAATGACGGCGCCTGCATTTCACAGTATTGAATTAGTATCGAATTGAAATTAAGTTTAAATTTTGCAATAACAACAATTATGAATTCAAAATTATCACTCTGCATAAAAATAAATAATGATTGACAAAGAATTTACTCGCGTAAATTTCGAACTTCTCATCGATATCGACATAGTTATGTTTATTAAACGTGCTATTCGCGGTGGTCTGAGCCAATGTTCCGGCAGATACGCGCAAGCCAATAACAAGTACATGCAGTTGTACGATCCATCATCCTCATCGTATCTAATGTACTTTGATGTAAATAATTTGTACGGATGGACAATATGTCAATTGCCCTATGCCGATTTTCGATGGGTCGACGACGTGTCCAGTTTTGATACATCATCAATCGTGCTCGATTCGTCTACCGGCTACATCCTTGAAGTCGATCTCGAGTATCCGTAACATCTTTACGATGCATACGCTGTGACCTATCGTTTTGTCCGACACGCGAGAAGCTTGTCCTCCCGGTAAACGGGAGGAACCTGCAGCAGTGTATGCCTCACGGTCTTCGAATCGCAAAGATTCATCGCGTATTGCAATTTTCACAATCTCCATGGCTCCGCGATTACATCGAACTTAATACAAAATTCCAAACACTCGCAAGAAATAATTTCGAAACAAATTTATATAAATTAATAAATATTTTTTATTTATTAATTTTTATTCGCGGTATTTGGCAAAACGATGGAAAATGTGCGCAATCATGTTAACGTAAAATTAGTAACAAAGTAGAATGGATCGTACGGTGCAAAGGCAATGATCGCAAAACCGAATTTCCATAATAAAAGCGTTTTTTCGGAAAATTTGGTCGCCATCGAATTGCGCAAACTTGAAGTGAGATTTAATAAACTATTTACGTCGGTATTTATATACTCGATATATCGAAAGTGTGCTTGTATGAGTTTCACCATGAATACATGATACCGTTATATCGTGACAATTGTAAAGTCACACCCACACAGATAATTTAATTTATCACATCAAATGCGACAATGTGTATGAGAATATGAAATCGCGATATCAATAGATTCGATACGAGCGATTATCCGGCTAACAACGCGTACGATATACTTGTAAATAAAAAAGTACCGGGTTTAATGAAAGATGAAAATAATGGCGCAATCATGACCAAATTCGTTGGACTTAGAGCAAAAATGTACGCGTTGCGAGTAGATGGTAAAAAAGATACGAAAAAGGTTAAAGGAATCAAGAACAACGCTGTCGGGAGAACGATAACGTTTGATGATTACACGCGGTGTTTGAACGAAGAGATTGAAATGATACGGTCAACAATCGTGTAATAGGACGAAATTACACGAAGTATATTATCCGCGAAACAAAAATTACTCTAAATCCGTAAGATGATAAGCGGTAAATCGTATCCGAAACGGCTGACACTTTATCATGGGGACATTATCGGATATCTTTATAAAATGTAATTTAATGTAGCGTAATGTAATGTAGCGTAACTACGAATAAAGGTCACGGACTTTATCTCGCTCCGTACAAATATGGACAAGGATTATATCTTGGCCCGTACAAACGTGGACAGGGAGTGGCAACGAAGAAAAAAAACACGTCAAACAGATGTTAAATATGCCCACGGGCATGACAACGAACATACTATTAGAACAACTAGCAAAATGTAATGCGTATACTATTCTTTAGAGACGTTTTTATGCGTGATTCTTTACCATTCGGTGGCATACGTTGAAACGAGTGTGGCGTCGTGAATTTGGATAACACCAAAAGACCAGATACTCATTGGGTGGCCTACACAAAAAGGAGGAATCGCGTTATATATTTTGACAGTTTTAGTAATTTTCGACCACCGAATGAATTGGTGCGATATTTCGGGCGGAACGTGACGAATATAGTGAGTAGAGTACAATCATATACCTGTTCAAACTTATGATCAGAGGATAATTGTGTCTGCAGTTTTTTCGTACTGTCGACGATGATCGGTGTGAATTTAAAGCCTGACGATGCGCCGTTAAGAGAGTTACTCAGTTATTCGTTAAACAGTTTTCCCGACATGTCTATGACATTCACGCTGACCGGGAAGAGTAGCATCCTCGCGGCACACTACCATCCAGCCATAGATTTGAGCGACGATGACTATGAGCTCGGTCTAACGAATTTTGAGACTTACCATACCATATCGAACGTGAATTCTTCGAATAATAAATTTTATTTCGATGAAAATGACACGGAAATTACGATTCCCGAGGGATCGTACGAGATACATGCCATACATGAGTTTTTGAAACGAGCAATTTTACGGAAAGCGTTCGCGACGCCTAGTTCGCTCTGACAATCGTTTCGATAAACGCGGTGATATCCCGTCAAGAGAGGAGACCATTCGAGCGAACAGTGACGAGGACGAGACTATAGAATACCCGATAATGTTACATGCTAATTATAATAAGATGAATAGCGAGATCAAGTGCGCTTTTAGAGTAAATCTTGACAAACCCAACAACATTGGATCGCTGCTTGGATTCTCGAACCGTATACTGCAACCGAGACAGTGGCACCAATTGAACGTATTAATTAATATCATCAACGTAAACATTATCCGCATAGAGTGTAACGTGACAGCAACGGCAAACGCGTTCATACTATACATGAATTTTCACCAAGCGTGCCGCCAGGATAAAAGATTTTGAAAACGCCTACACAGATCATTTACCTGCCGATCATCGCGCGGAGCATTACGGATCTAACGATACGCGTTGCGGATCAAGGCAGACGATTGTTCGATTTTCGAGGAGAAGAGATCACTATCAGATTGTACGTACAATGGCAACAAAATTAGCGTGCAATATATAAGATGCTCGTGTTGAACGACTCGAAAAACGCGAAAGATAATATTATCTTTACGATATCGATTGATGATATCATCCGATCATCATCATCATCATCATCATCATCATTAGGTTGTGCTAAAAAGACAAGAAAGAAGCTCAGCGCGTCGAACATTGAATTTTTATAATCTTTGGGTTTTGCGTTGCGAAATATCTGAGAAAACATGACTGACATCCTTAACATTGGAGGCAAGCCGGTTTTTGACGATCGTATCGTCAAGATCGAGACTCACACGTACAATCCGTACGCTGACACGACGTTTGAGTACAGCAACGAGATACGAATATCCATACAACAACAGGATCTGTATACATTGCCGTATGAAAGTTTTCTATACATCGAGGGAAAACTAACGATAAACAAACTAGCTAAAGGATCTGATGTGGCACTAAGTAATAATTGTATCGCGTTCATGTTTCATGAGATTAGATACGAACTCGGTATGGAGATTGATCGTAACAGAAATGTGGGAATAACTAGTACACTCAAAAACTATGGAACGATATTATCCGATAAAACCGTGATTATGAGGAACGCCGGCTGGGATACGCCAAGTAATGCAAATGGATACTTTAATTTTTGCGTACCACTTTACATGTTATAGGAATTTTGCGAAGATTACAAACGCGTTGTGATTAACGCTCGTCACGAGTTGATTTTAATACGATCGAGCAACGACAACAATTGTCTGATTGGAAATTTGGCGTTGGAGCCTGTGATCTGAGTCTCTATCTGAACTCATAATGTTATCCGTACGACAATCTGAATCTGGATTACCGTAAAAATAGATGGTCGAGTCTGTATGACACGTACCAGCAAAAACTATTACGGATATCTTACGAGTATCTCGAGTCGAGTCTCACTGTCACGCAGTTTCTACTTAACAGTCTGTTCGTGATTATCGATTGCTCTCGACAAAACGAATCGGTCAAGAGCGCAACCGTGGATGTGAGATTGAAATTCAAGTGTAAGGAGAACGTGCCGATGAATACCACTGTCTCATTATATACGATCGCGTAATTCAGTACAATCCGTTGACCAACGTTGTGCGCAAAATCTAAGTGTGATGAATGAGACGATATAAAACATATAATACATCAGGATCAATCGCAGTCTTCTTCTCGACATGCTGATATAAAAATGTCTACCAACATTCGTGGACCTGCAAAGATTTTTTATCAAAATGAAATTTTTCGTAAAAGAGATGGCGATGCTGAGAAAAGGGACCGTTTTGACGCATTACATTTTTTACATATTCTACACATCCTATTTTACATATCTTCTCACAAGATCCGTCATGTGCTTCTTGGTTGATTGCGAATCACCATGGATTACGATGGGAAGATGGAAACGTGCCGTATAGCATGGCTAAACGCTTAATTACGGCCGTATTACACTGGAGGTTGGGGGCTCGGTTGCGGTTGGAGTTACGATTGACGATTGCGGGTTGACCAATTACACTATAAGTTAGCAATGCCGGCTTGGTTGGCTGTCATTATTGTCGTCTGCTTTTTTGTGCTAAATCGTAGCAATGTCAAAAATTATTGAATTAACTGTAAGAAATCGCAAATGTAAATTTGCATATGCATGTTTGTTGTTTTTTATAACAACTTATCAGAAAAAATGTAAAAAACGTTCTGTATGGACTAAACCATATTTATTACGAAGAATTTATAGTGGTATGCATCATAACCTATTTTTGGAACTTGCATTTGAAGATCCGAATCGATTTCGTAGGTAAAACATATTATTTACAAAATTATTTAATTAATAAGTATATTAAACAGTAATGGAAAAGTCAGTGATGATCGGTTTTAATTGAAAACAATGACAATTTGAGTTACATTTGCAGATGCCTGCGCATGGATAATGACACTTTCCTTATTTTGTTAAAAAAATTGCACCCTTTATTCAAAAACAAACAACACATTTAAGAAAAAGCATACCTTCTGCTGCGAGACTTTCTGTCTTTACGACATTTGGCTACTGATATAATATATTTTACCTTATATAAATATAGACGTAATACATATATCTCCTTTCATAAAATAATTAATTTTTTAACTTATAGGAGAATTGCAGAAATCACTTAGCATGCAATTCAGAATTGGTCAAAGTACTATATCAAAAATAATAAGAGAAATCTGTGCAGCATTAATAAATGTCTCGAAGGATGAGTTTCTTCGAATGCCAACATGTGTAGAAGAATGGAGTATTATCGCTGACGATTTTGGACAGAGATGGAATTTTCATCATTGCATTGGTGCAATGGATGGAAAACATGTGCGAATATATCCTCCTCTCTCATCGGGTTCAACTTATTACAATTATAAAAATTTTAACAGTATTGTATTATTGGCTATTGTTGATGCACAATTGAGATTTATATACATTGATGTAGGCACCAATGAGAGAATGAGTGATTCTTACATATGGAATAAGTATAGTCTTAAATCTCATTTGTACAGTAATAATCTTAATTTGCCTCCGTCATCTTCACTACCTGGATGTGTCGATAATTTTCCATATGTACTAGTTGGTGAGATTTTTCCTCTTACAACTAAATTACTTATTTCATATCCAAATTCAGTGCCGCAATTGGCTGGACAGAAGGATTTTTAATTACAGGTATGATGTAAATATGCATATTGTGATTCTTGAGTTCAAATTATGAAGTTTTATGAATGGAATCATACATTATATTATTTTGACAGACTGTCACGTTTCAGACGTTGTTCGGAAAATGCATTCGGAATGCTAAGTGTAAGATTTCAGATTTTTCAAACAGCTATGAGATATGATTCTGATGAAGCAGCTAAAATCAATGGCTTGTTGCTGTCTTCATAATATGTTACATAGCCAATCTATAGGTTGAGCCATGTATACCCCATTAGACTTCCTCGATGAAGAGGATGTATTAACAGGTCACATAAGATCTGGTAAATGAAGACAAGAACCAGCTAATGGCTTGGTACAATTATGTCATCAAGGTGGAAATCGCCATGCAACTGATATCTGCGTCCTTCGAGATACTTGGACTACATATTTTAATGGACCTGGGACTGTACCATGGCAGCAACGAGTGGTACTTGGTCATATAACATAAAATATTAAAATACAGTATGATATATATTTGTAAGATTTATATACAAGACAAGAGAAAAAAGAAAAATGTATAATAAAAAAAAATATTTTATATAATATATTATTTTTTATTGATACCTAACTCATTTCCATACATTTTATGATTTTTGCTTACAGATAGTCAATAACAATTTACCAAAATTTCAAACACGTTTATAAACATAGAAATTTAAGAATTGTTTGCATACAGATTGTTTAATCTTTTTTAACTTAGCTCAATAAACAAATACACTTTAGGCTTGACACTAAATAATTATAAAATTAAAAAAATAAAATAAGCTATACTTTATTAGAATTGTGATAAAATATCAACTAAAAATAAATTTTAATTGCTGTTTTAGTTGTCTTTAAAATGAATAATAAATGCAATTATGCAATACATGACAAATAAAAAATAAAAAATAAATTCATATTTTATTATTATGTATCAACCATATTACACTTGTTAAAGGTCGCAAAATTACTTATTGTAAATGCATGAAAATTGCGTAGCAAATATATTTAATTTTTTTAATAAAAAAATGTAAATTAAAGCAAACATATGAAGTTTAATACGCTCAATGGTACGTGATAGGGGAGCGACCTTTTTAACCACGTTAATATTGATCACGGTCCCGATTGACCACGTTGAAATTGACCACGTTGTGAATAGCCACCTTGATATTGACCACGTTGCAATTGACCTCGGTCCCGATTGACCACCATCCCGATTGACCACGGTCCCGATTGACCACCGTCCCGATTGACCACGTAGATATTGATCACGGTCCCGATTGACCACGGTCCCGATTGACCACGGTCCCGATTGACCACGTTGATATTGACCACATTACAATTGACCACGTTGATATTGACCACATAATAATTGACCACGGTCCCGATTGACCACGGTACCAATTGACCACGTTGTTGTAAAGCGAGATCTACACAGCCTACTGGCGGGGCGGGTGCGGGAGGGGCCAAAAGCCCCCCTTGCACCCCCCCTTCCCGTGTGTGTATGTGTGTGTGTGTGCGCACGCGCGCGCGTATTTCCTGTCCATGCACGGTCCGTGGTCAATATCAACGTGGTCAGTTGTAACGTGGTCAATTGTAACGTGGTCAATATTAACGTGGTCAATTGGGACCGTGGTCAATTGTAACGTGGTCAATATCAACGTGGTCAATATCAACGTGGTCAATATTAACGTGGTCAATTGTAACGTGGTCAATATCAACGTGGTCAATCGGGACCGTGATCAATCGGGACCGTGGTCAATCGGGATGGTGGTCAATCGGAACCGTGGTCAATCGGGACCGTGGTCAATCGCGTGGTCAATATCAACGTGGCTATTCGCAACGTTTTCAATTTCAATGTGGTCAAACGGAACCGTGGTCAATATTAACGTGGTCAAACGGGTGCCACTCACGTGGTAGAAGTGGTACGTCTATAGATCTTATTCTAGAATACCTATCTTAATATCAATAATACAATATTTTTTAGCCAATTTGTGCAAATATCAAATAAAAAAAAATAAAATAATTTAAAAATAAAATATTTAAAATATTTTTATAATCATAAAATTATAGCCTTTATAATAGCTGCTGGCTATATTATTTTTTTTTTTAACTGCTAAGATAAAAGAATTTTATTGCTTTAACAAATTGCAAATATTACCTGCATTATTTGCTCCTCACAAAGTGCTTCTGTGCTCACGAGACATTTCTTTCAACTTAGCCCCTATATATGCAGTAAAATAATCTACAGTATCTTGAGCAGCATAATTAGAATATTCGAGAAGAAGTATTGGTTGTGAGGCTATCTGTTTCATTATTTCAAGAGTTTCCTCCATAGCAGACTCACTCTTTTTTTTCTTAGATGTTCCTCTTTTTACATAAAAAGGAGCATTCAAGCTAGCTTCTTTATTTTTTAGCCGTTTCCTTCTATTTATAATAGAAGGAGAAGCATATCGCTCAGGCATTGACATTAAAAGAGGAGCACTTGATGATGACACAATTGATGAAGCAATGGAACTTTCAATATCTTGTTTTGAAAATTTAGAAAAATCTTCCAAAGATTTTATGCACATCTAAGTATCTTGAGAAATTGATGTCTAAAAAACACAAAAACATGAACAAAAATAATGATTAGATGAGTTGTTTTTTGTAGATATATAAATAATATAAATTACAAATAACTTAGAAGATTTATCAACAAGATGAAACTGCGTTGCTATTTTTTCATAGAATATTTCCTGAAATGGAATGTGCACATTCTGAACACTATCATTAAAATTTTGATAATGTTCTCTTTGAAACTGAGATGATAGATGTTGAGATGATAGATGTTGTGTTGCAGGTTCAGATAAAAAATTAGATAAACTTTGTGCACTACAAATTGTTTTCTTTAAAAATTGAAGTCTTTGGTAAAGAGATCATCTCGGTTCGAAAATTTGGTCAGCACCACTACCACTTTTCTTTGATTCTCGCATTTTTCTATCATTGTCAAGGAATGTGCCCCGCATATTATTCCACCGTTTTTTAACGTGCTCAATTACAAAACAGAGAAATGTTGTTGAATACATCTGCATAATTTTTTATACATTGCAAAACAGATAAATTAAGTAGTTAACACACTACTTCAAAATATTCAAAACTTAAATATTCAAACTTAAAATTTTACCTTTTTCATTAATAAACATTTATTAATAAAAATTAAAAAATATGTGTAATATGCTACAATTACTGAATGTCTAACTTGCATGCTCAAAATCATAAAATTGTTTCACTTACCTGTGTATGATGCACCCATTTTTCGACTGACCTCTTCCCATTGTAAATCTTTCAAATCATTGCGACGGTAATTTTTTTCTGTAATATCCCATAAAATTGGTCTTATTTCTACTAAATCTATTAGTAATTGTTCGGCTTCAGTGTTTCATATGTCAATTTTAGGAGGCATTTTTAATATTAAGTACTGCTAATATAACTGCGTGTATAAAAATATCGGTTTTTTTAATTTTAAACACAGATTTATTGCACAAATTTTGAAATACGATGAAATATTTAAAACTAGACGTCTCCCTTGTTGCCTAATTCAATAAACAAATTTAATATATATACATATGGTTATACTCAAGAAGAAAAAGTTATAACTTTTTAAACTCGTCACAAAAAAACAATCTAACCTATATAGTATTTCTTCTCGCTATTTGATTGGATACGGTTGCAACCGTCAGGTTAAGAAATAAACTCGGAGCTAAATTATAACATGCAATCTAACCGGCAAGCTGCTTTACTTTGATTGGTCAACTGCAACCGAGTCCGCCTGTAGTGTAATATAGCCTTTACATCGGCCGTGCTTGATACAGAAGAGGATGACGAGAGGTCAACTTTTGTGTATGTCAAGGGATGTCAGAAACGAGAATGGTGGATTTGCTTGAGAATTATGCGAAAGAAAATCTACATCAAGACGTTGGATGCTGATTATGAAGATATTGAATCTTTAAATAATCTAGATGTTACTAATATTATACGATGTGGAAAACATGTTAAGAATTGTGCATTACAGAATGTATTAAAAATATTTAATTGGTGGTCACAACATCAAAAAGAATTGCGATGTTTTTAAAATATGTAAACATTAATATGTTTTATTCTCCCCCTCCCCCACTCCTTACCTGGCGATTCATTTCTAAGAATTTAAATTGGTTTTTTCTTCCTACTCCTAAATTTCAAAGCATTAATCTTTTCATCATACTTGGCTATCTTCCCCTTCTCCTAAATTTCAGAGCATTAATCTTCACATCATACTTGGCTGTCTCTCCCTTCTCCTAAATTTCAGAGCATTAATCTCCCCACTACATCATACTTTTAAAAAATAAGCGTCACGTATGGTCGGGTAAACTTTTATATGATCAGTTTCGCGTCAACCGCTCTACTTCTTATAAGCGCTCTACTTTTCATAACCGAGAGACAAAAATGTACTCCGCTGAAGGCAGCAGTAATAGTAAATGCATTAATTATTATGTTTCTCAAGATGAAATTAAGTCATACAAGAAACCGCTTGATTCGTAAGTATCACAAAATGTTTCATATATTTTTTATATATGTTTTTTTTATACCTTTCCATATTTAATTGTATTCCTTTTTTCAGACGTGATAAACCTCGTTGTATATCACGAATTTTGGTACGCAGATTTGCATTGACGCGCACGGCGTATAAATACTTGGATATTGGAATTAGTGGGACCTGCGTCCTTTGTAGAATTACATCTTGGCGATATGCGAGGAAATCGCATAATACTGTGTCATGAAGTGTCAGTAACGTTCGTCGAAAAACGTGTCGATTGAGCAATTCTTGCAATCGCCTCAACCTCCATTGCGAATTGGAGATCTAATAATGGAACATATAAAATTAAAAGATTCAAGTGTTCTAAAACTTACATTATTCTTGCTTATACATGAAACCAGCAACTATATTATTCGAACTCGAACGTTGTGTTAATCACGAATATTTAAAGCTGTTTGAGAATACAGAAGATGTAAATGCTAGCTTCGATCAATTTGTTCAACTTTGTTACTTTGCAAAGTAATATGCCTAGTGCCATCAGAGACGATGCGGTCAAAATTTTGCACGACATTTATGATAACAATCGAAAACATCTATTATAGATGGCGAATTAGTAGCTTATGCTGTTGATGAATTTTTGTATGAAACTTTGAGACGCGGTGATGTATGATAATATAAATAAAAAATGTGTAAAAAATTAAGAAAACATAATTATTTATTTTTTTTTTGCTTCTCTTCCTTGCATATAAGATAGATATATATCCGCGATCGGTCGACGAGAGGTCCGCGGAAAAGGAACGCGAAAGTACGGTATGACAGAGGGAAAGCGCTAGCGTAGGAATGGAAGAAGCGTCAATAATATTGGTAGTGTGTTAGAGAAGGATAGCGCGAGGCGTAGGAAAAAACGCATAAGAGGGATAGCATCTGCAATATGTGGGAGAAGGATAGCGCTAATGGTTGCACGCACGTGAGAGAGTGATAGCACAAGGCATCCTATAAAGGCATCATATAAATGTATGGGAAAAGGAAAGAAAAAGACGTAGAAATAATTCCCAGCGCTTAGACCGCACGTGCAATAGTGCAAAACGCTATTTGTTTAAAATTTTTAAAAATTCATGTATCCGCATATCATCCGCACTCGCTTTTTTGCGCCGATTATAAACAAAACATGTCCGCTCTCGCGATAAGCATCCCCTGCCCGCGTGATGTCAGACTTCCCGCGTTATCAAATCCCCCGCGCGGTTTCTCCTCGACCCGCACTCGCCTCAGAGGACTCGCATCTATCCCCTACTAAATCTCATCATTCAATATATTAGGTGTACAACTTTGCTTCCGCCGTTTTCCTATAGATGGTTTTAGCGGTAAGTAGTGGTCGAAATAAATAGATCATAGACGTCATACAATAAACTTGGGTATCTGTCAACATAATCCCATAGAAACATTAGTCTATTTGTGTCTGCGTCATAAAGTTATTCTCGATTGAAAATGTCAGTTTATGAGCCAAATTCTCGTCATTTGCGGGAGGTTTTAATTTTCTGCTTCAATATGAAGAAATCTGCGGCTGAGGCTCATCGAATGCTCTCAAATATTTATGGTGAGGCCGCTATTAGTGAAAGAACGTTCCGTGAGTGGTTTCAACGCTTCAAGAACGGTGATTTTCACATCGAAGATCGGCATAGCGGTGGAAGAGAGAAGGTTTTCAAAGATGCAGAATTGGAGGCATTACTTAATGAAGACTCGAGTCAAAGTCAAGAAGAATTGGCACGATCATTGGGAGTGACTCAGCAAGCAATTTCAAAACGCCTCAAAGACATGGGAATGATTCAGAAGCAAGGAAATTGGGTGCCGTACGAGTTGAAACCGAGAGATGTTGAACGGCGTTTGTTTGCTTGTGAACAGTTGCTTGAAAGGCAAAGACGGAAGGGATTTCTACATCGCATTGTGACTGGGGACGAAAAATGGGTTTATTATATATATATAACTCCAAGCACAGAAAATCATGGGGATATCCCGGCCGTGCTTCCACGTCGACGGCCAAACCGAATATTCACGGCTCCAAGGTCATGCTCTGTATTTGGTGGGACCAGCTCGGCGTAGTGTATTATGAGCTGTTAAAACCGACTGAAACAATCACAGGCGATCGTTATCGAACGTAATTAATGCGTTTGAGCCGAGCATTAAAAGACAAACGGCCGCAATACAACGAGAGACACGATAAAGTAATTTTGCAGCATGACAATGCTCGACCCCATGTTGCGAAAGTGGTCAAGACATATTTGGAAACGTTGAAGTGGGAAGTCCTACTCCACCCGCCGTATTCTCCAGACATTGTTCCCTCTGACTATCACTTGTTTCGATCAATGGCACACGACCTGTTGACCAGCACTTCCGGTCTTATGAAGAAGTAAGAAATTGGATTGATTCGTGGATCGCTTCAAAAGATGAAGTTTTTTCAACGCGGGGTACGCTGCCCGAAAGATGGGAGAAAGTAATGGCCAGCGATGGGCAATACTTTGAATCATAAATGTATAACCAGTTTTTTATAATAAAGCCTCGAATTTCGGAAAAAAAACAGCGGAAGCAAAGTTGTACACCTAATATATTATTCAATATATTGTATATATATATATATATATATATATATATATATATATATATATATATATATATATACAAAAGA
>JBCEZX010000049.1:3156235-3172392 GCA_039654345.1 Cataglyphis cursor
GAGCGGGATGGTTAAGGGAATTAGAAGATTTGAGAAGCGGGGGAGAGCATGAAGAGGGGAGAAACAGTCAAGTGGGAACTAGGTAAAGGGTAAAATTCAAGAGAAGGAGGAATAGAGAGGAAAAATAGATAGGGAGAAAAAGAGAGAGAGAGAGGGAGCGGGCGAGGGAGAGAGATTGAGGTAGAATGTGTGAATGAAGGTGCATGAAAGGGAAGAAAACGGGATATAAACCGGAAGCGGAGATTCTAAATTATAGTAGGGCAGATAGAGATGTGTGTGTATGTGGTTAGGTAGAAACAGGTAGAGATTAAGTTAAGCTAAGTTAGAGATAAGTTAGTTGTTAAGTTAGAGTTAAGTTAGATGTAAATTTGTAATTGCAAGAGATTGTAATCCCGAGGGAAATCAATAAAACATTATCTATCTTATCTATCTATATATGTATTAGTTTTCTAAAAGTTTTCAATTTACTTAATAGTTTTCAACTTACTTAATAGCATTAAATTTAATATATTTTCTGTCATATAATAGTAATCATATAATATAATAAGTGGATCAAAAGGATTGGTTCATCTCGCTTTATCTGCAAATAAGCACTACTATTTATATAGATAACCTTTAAAAAAAATCTTACAAAGGTAAAAAAAGTACGCAAAGTATATAAAAAAGTCGTAACATGTAACGAAAAGTTTAAATATAATTTTTTACAAAAAATAGTGATATCCTTTAAAAAAAAGCTTACAAAGATAAAAAAAAATACGCCAAGTATAAAAAAAAATTCAACAAGAAGTAAAAATATATTTAAAAATAAAAAATCAAAACTAAATAAGGAATCAGTTGTTAACTATCCAAGTACTTAGAAATAATTCAGTTTGTGAGGATTTGTAATTTGAATTAATATTTATTATGGTAAAATCAATCTTTATAAAAGTATTTTAGATTTAGACATGTTCTCTCCTTAAAATTACAACGCATTTTATTTTTATTAACAAAATGATAGTAGTGATACTAGGAGAGTTTCTAAGCCAGGTCCTCTAAGGAGGGGGGAAGAGGGTGCGGGATGAGGGGAAACCGCGCGAGCGTATGACGTCATGTGGCGCGACCGACGAAGGATCCGCGGAGGAAGAGAGGGATCCGCGGCGCGACCGGTGGACGAGGGATCCGCGGAGAAGAGAGAGATAGCGCGAGGCGTTTGCATGCATGTGAGAGATAGCATCCGTAATGTGTGGGAGAAGGATAGCGCTAATGATCTGCATGCACGTTGATGATGCGAGATACGATGTTCGCAAGGCGAGAAGGATAGCGCACGGATAGGAAAAGGATGACGTTCGCATGCATGTGGGAAAAAAAGAGAAAGAGAGAGAGATAGCGCTTGGGAAAAAGAAAGGAGGCGCAGAAATAATTAACATTTTAATAATAATAATAATAATATTTATTCAATTAAATTAAAGTATGTGTAAAAATACATATAAAGTGTGTGTGTATGTATGTGTGTGTGTGTGTGTTAAAAAATAAAAATTATGAATATATAAAAATTAAAATATATAAAAATATAAAAATAAAAATATATAATAAAAATATGCTCTCTAGATACTTGAAACAGAAAAACCAAAATTTTATTAGTTAAATAATATTATATTAATTTATTATAAATTTAAAAAAGATACTTATTACTTAATTACTTTTTATACTTAATTATTACTACTATAATTATTATTATACTTAATTATATTTAATTATTTTTTCAACCTTTTGCTCGGAGGCTCGTCCCATGATTCTTTCACCGCGTCCTCATAGGTTTCGAGCCCAAACAAACGTCTCAAATCTAAATGAAGATCATCCTCATTATCTTCCTATATATCCTCGCGGATGTCGCGTTCGTGTCGCTGCCATGTCCAGAATTATTTGCCGGTGTTCTATATTTATGAAAGCGGGAATCTCTATCTCACTCGTATATTAATACTATAAAACAAATTATAATATGTATTATAAATAATTAATATGATATAAAACATATAATTTTGATATAAAACATATGTTACTTACTCTTTGAAAAACTACCAGATTTAACAAAGCTCTTAATAGCCCAAGCACTAGTTCCTTTGCCCACTATGCCGCGTTCTATCGCCCGCGATACAAAACTAAATCTATTAAAGATGGCATGGGTAAAATGTATTATAATTTATTAAAAACACTTTTAATTTGCCAGATTGTCAAGCACGTTATGATGGACACAATGGGATAGACATTGTCTTGACTAAAAAATTTAGAATAGAGGATGTATTAAAAGGTGTACAACTTTGCTTCCGCCGTTTTCCTATAGATGGCTTCAGCGGTAAGTAGTGGTCGAAATAAATAGATCATAGACGTCATGCAATAAACTTGGGCATCTGTTAACATAATCCCATAGAAACATTAGTTGATTTGTGTCTGCATCATAAAGTTATTCTCGATTGAAAATGTCAGTTTACGAGCCAAATTCTTGTCATTTGCGGAAGGTTTTAATTTTCTGCTTCAATATGAAGAAATCTGCGGCTGAGGCTCATAGAATGCTCTCAAATACTTATGGTGAGGCCGCTATTAGTGAAAGAACGTGTCGTGAGTGGTTTCAACGCTTCAAGAACGGTGATTTTCACGTCGAAGACCGGCATAGCGGTGGAAGAAAGAAGGTTTTCGAAGATGCAGAATTGGAGGCATTACTTAATGAAGACTCGAGTCAAAGTCAAGAAGAATTGGCACGATCATTGGGAGTGACTCAACAAGCAATTTCAAAACGCCTCAAAGACATGGGAATGATTCAGAAGCAAGGAAATTGAGTGCCGTACGAGTTGAAACCGAGAGATTTTGAACGGCGTTTGTTTGCTTGTGAATAGTTGCTTGAAAGCCAAAGACGGAAGGGATTTCTGCATCGCACTGTGACTGGGGACGAAAAATGGGTTCATTACGATAACACCAAGCGCGGAAAATCATGGAGATATCCCGGCCATGTTCCTACGTCGACAGCCAAACCGAATATTCACGGCTCCAAGATCATGCTCTGTATTTGGTGGGACCAGTTCGGCGTAGTATATTATGAGCTGTTAAAACCGACTGAAACAATCACAGGCGATCATTATCGAACGCAATTAATGCGTTTGAGCCGAGCATTAAAAGACAAACGGCCGCAATACAACGAGAGACACGATAAAGTGATTTTGCAGCATGACAATGCTCGACCTCATGTTGGGAAAGTGGTCAAGACATACTTGAAAATGTTGAAATGGGAAGTCCTACCCGCCGTATTCTCCAGACGTTGCTCCCTCTGACTATCACTTGTTTCGATCAATGGCACACGGCTTGGTTGACCAGCACTTCCGGTCTTATGAAGAAGTAAGAAATTGGATCGATTCGTGGATCGCTTCAAAAGATGACCAGTTTTTTCAACGCGGGATTCGTACGCTGCCCGAAAGATGGGAGAAAGTAGTAGCCAGCGATGGACAATACTTTGAATCATAAATGTATAACCAGTTTTTTATAATAAAGCCTCGAATTTCGGAAAAAAAACGGCGGGAGCAAAGTTGTACACCTAATCCTACTTTATAAAGAACGCTTACTTACTTGATAAAGAGACAAGAGTTAGCATGTTTTCACATACAACTCTCTGCAGTTAAAGATTTTTAAATAATATAGTATTATTTAATGCAAAGCACTATGGAACGGAACATTGAACGACTATCAAACCACTTTGAACGATTATTGAACAACTATAGAACCATTTTGAACAACTATTGAATCACTTTGAACGATTATCAGACTACTTTGAACGACTATCGAATCACGTTGAACGACTATTGAACGACTATGAAATCACTTTAAATGATTATTGAACAACTATCGAATTACTTTGAATGACTATTAAACGACTATCGAACTACCTTGAATAACTATTGAACGACGTCGAACGATTATTGAACTACTTTGAACGACTATTGTATGGCTTGTATCGAACGGCTGTTGAATGACTATCGAACTACTTTGAATGATTATGAACAACTATTAATCCACAATCAACTATATGCAAGGATAATCAAGCGATAAATTATTTATACAACATTCAAATTAATATTTAAATTCTACACCCATGAAATGTAACATCTATATTCTGGTAAGGCGATTGACGCTATTGTCACGTACTGAAATTTAATACTCGCATACTGAGATAAGAAAAAGGAAAAGAAGAGAATAAAAGAGAGAACAAACAATATATTTAAACAATAGTTTATTCTAAATAATGTTTATGTGAATCCTTATGATGATTCGTCCTCCAATTGGATATTTTAAATACATTTTGTAAAGCGCATTTAAATGTTTTTCACAACGCATAGGGTAATATTGGTAACATTTAATTTATTCAACAAAACGATATCTTCATAGTCCGCATCCAAGCTTTCAATAATAACATCGTTCTTGCATCGCCAAGTATATCGGCCAGCCATTTTCTTTTCTCGCATCCTTTAACATATATGATTGAGAAATCTTCATCTTCTGTCGCACCTACCTCAGCAATCGTAATTAAACGTTTAGCCATGCTGTATGGAACGTTTCCATCTTCCCATTGAAGTCCATGATGATGTCCAATTAGCCATGAAGCTTGAGATCTTTCAGATTTTGTAAGCACACGCCATGATACGAGACTTGCAAAAATGTAGTATGAGAAAACATATCCATTTCTCAGTATCGCTACTTCCTTTATGATAAAGCTTCTTCTAATAATAAATCCTTATAGATCCACAAACGTCGGCACGACCATGATGAAAATATTACTATATGATTGCAAGAATTATACGACTGCTATCGATCAAGAATCTCAATCTTTATATTTTTAACATTGGAGTGGATATTTGCTGATCTAGTAATTTTACGAACAACGTTGGTCAATGGGCAATATTCAACAACGCGATCGTGCAGGATCAGACAATAGACGGTAGTATTTGGTGATATATCTTCCTTGCACTCAAACTCTATTCTCATGTCCATAGTGGACTTTTTAACAGACTCGTTTTGTCGCGAGCAATCAATAACCGCGAGAGGACCATAATGTAGGAATTTTGGCGGATAATAACACATCATCAATATCGCATCCATAATAAGATTTGCATAAACGCGAATACACATCGAACAAGAGGGCAAATTTATTTTTATCAAAATCCAAATTTAAATCATCGTAAGGATAAAATTCCGAGTTTAGATAAAGTTTAACGTTGGTCTATTTGCAGTCAAATGTGGCGATCTTTTGGCACAGTATTTTTTCTGCCAGTTTGCAGTGCAAAGATCATGTATCGCGACTTCTGTGAGGCGGCTTTTACGGTCCACGAATGCTTGGTTGTGTTGTACAGCAAAAGAAATTGATATAGATCCCATGAACGAAAACTCATGTTCAAGTATCGGCCGCTTTCCAACGCTCGTAGCAAGGACAATTTATTGATTCAATATTACATGGGGCATACGTCATTGTATTTTAAATAATCTCAGCTTGCGTCGAAGCAGGCCCAAATATGCAATTGTTATCGTTGAACGAACGTATCAGAATTAATTCGTGACGAACGTTAATCACAATTTGCTTATAATCTTCGCAAAATTCCAATAGTATGTTTAGCGGCACAAAAGTTAAAGTTAGCACTGACAGCATTATGTGACAAATTCCATGCTGCATTCTCCAAAATTTTACTTATCTCTGTTGTTAGAGAGACATAGTTTTTAATCGTGGAAGTTATTCCACCGTTTCTGTTGCGATCAATCTCCACACCATCGAGATCGTATCGAAGTTCATCAAACATAAACGCGATACATTGTTTCTCATTATTACTCTTACCCCTTCATCCATTTTATGCATCGTCAATTTTCCTTCAACATATAGAAAGCTTTCACATGGTAATGTATACAAATCTTGATGTTGTATTGGTATCCGTATCTCATCGCTATATCCAAGCGTTGGCGTATGGATTGTACGTATGAGTTTCAATCTTGACGATGCGTCAAAGATCGGCTCGCTTCCAATATTCAAGATGTCAATCATATTGTTAAGTATTTCGTACAACAAATTCCAATGATTTTAAAATATTTCCGAGTCAACGTGCTGAGCGTCTTTTTAATAGATATCTGATTATTGTCATCCGATACCGCAATCACTCGCCTTCTCGCAAAAATATTGTCCGTCGTAAAGATGTTATTCCTCATAAAGATATTGTCTCTCGCTTGCTCCGTGCTTTCGTTCAACACGAGCATTTTAATTATCACACGCTATTATTTCTGTCGTTGTCGTATATGCAATCTTACGATAATTTCTTCTCCTAGAAGATTAAGTAATTGTCCTTCTTGATCAACAATATATCAGGTAACAATAAATCAGGTACGTCATCAGTATCATATGTTAAATTAATGCTCCGTGCGACGATCGATAGATAAATGATCTGTGCTGGCATTTCCGATATCTTATATCCTGGCGGCACGCTCGGTAAAAATTCATGTATCGTGTGCACGCGTTTGTCATTGCTGTACGCGCCAGTGATCACACTACATTCTATACGAATAATATTTACGTTAAAATATTTATCGGTATATCCGATTCATGCCATTTCCAAGACTGCAATATACGATTCGCTGAGAATCCCAACAATGATCCTATGTTTTCTGGTTTACTAAAATTTATTCTATAGATACAGTTGATTTCGCTCTTTAGCGTATTATGATTAGCGCAAAGCATAATTGGATTTATAACGTGTAATTCGTACGATCCTTCGAGAATCATAATTTCCTTGTCGTCGTTATCAAAGTAAAATTTATTATTCCAAGAATTCACGTTCGGTATCGCATGATAAGTTTCAAAGTCCGTTAAACCAAGCTCATAATTGTCATTGTTTAAATTTATAGCCGGAAAATGGTTTACAATAAGAACGCTACTCTTGTCAGTCAATGTAAGAGTCAGTGTCATGTTGAACAAATACTAAGCCGTAATGGTAAATTGTCAGGCTTTAAATTCAAATCTATCATTTGAAGAAATCGTAGATACAATTGTCCATAAATACTTTGATTATAATTTTGATAGGATGTATGATTGTATTCTATATTCATCACATTCTGTTCAAAATATCGTACTAATTCTGGACGGTCGAAGATTTCCAAAACTATCAAAAGCGCGATTCTCCCTTTTTACGTACCAATGAGTACTAGGACTATCGATGTCATCCAAATTGACGATATCACTCTCGTTTCGTCGTACCATTTATCGGTAAATTATTGCGCAGAAAAACACCTCTAAAGAACGGTATATACATACGTATTGCAAGTTGCTGCAATTGCATATTGGTTGTTACACCGGCAGGCATTTTTATTTTTGATGTTTTTTTTTTCTTAACCGTTGTTGAGAACCCTCGTCCACGCTTGTATGGAGCGAGATAAAGTCCGTGACCTTCTATGGAGCGATTATGACGTTGCATTTCTTCGAGCTGACGTTGCGCAGCCTTACTATTATCTATATCATTTATCGCCTTTGCAATTACCGCTGCTCCGCCAGCCAAAGAATCAGGAATTCCCAATAATGGTAAAATTTGCAAGGTACCACTGCACTTCGCTCTACAGGGAGTTTTCGTTTTTTAACAGTCTTTTTCTTTATCGATTTCTTTGTTTTCATTCCCATACCGAATTTTGTCTTTGCTTTCATAGCCGTCCAAACAGCCGTAGGCTGCTCTTTTGCCAAGAGTCCAATCTCTTGCGGTAATAAGCTTTCGCAGCGAGTATATTAACGTGTCGTTCGCCGAGATCGTTGCTTCGAGAATAAGCTATGTCGTGATCGCGATACGCGGCATCCAATGGATTGATATTTTGATCGCCTCTAGCCAATTAAGTTTCTAATGAGTTTCCGGTCCGCAAAACTGATACCCGGAAATATGTAATTCGACAGGAAGTGCGTTTATCGCACGATTTAACAGACCTCTCTTATAGTTTTCGCTGGCATTTGCCACAATTTTTTATTAGCGGTGTTGAACCATCGATATGCGTTTGTTGCCACGATTGATTATAATGTCGCATGCATCTAAGATATTATCGAACCTCTGAATCAGCCTTTATATGTTCGGGAAGCTTGTCCTACAATTGTTCCACGTAGCTATCAAAGTCTCGTAATAAAACAATCTTTGGAATAAATTGTAACTACTTGGTGGTAAGGTCAAGAATATCGCTGTTGATCAATAGAAACATTTTCGATACTGACCGGTTTCGACTCGATGCACTTCTACAAATAGGGCTTCTCATAACACATTTTCCAAAACTGCTTCGCGACAACAAACATGCGGTTCTTGCGACAAACGACGATAATCAAATTGACAAATTTTGATGATAAAACACGACTAATCCGAGAAAGAAATACATGGAAGCATGGAAACATGCTACCGATTATTATACGCGGTATCATTTGCGGTTCTTTGAACTGCGGTAAGACTAACGTGTTGATAAGTTTGATAGAAAGTCCACACGGTGTACGTTTTGAGTATGTATACGAATATATATATTCGAAATCGCTTCAACAACCGAAATATTGATTTTTGGAAAATTTGCTATCACCGATTGATGAAATTGATTATTTTACATTCTCTAATAATAGTGATGTCATTCCGCCGAACGAGGCGCTTCCGAATTCCATTTTTATCTTTGATGACGTTGCATGCGACAAGCAAGATACGATAAGAGAGTACTTTGCAAGTGTCGGCACTCGAACTGTTTCTATCTTTGTCAAACGTATGCCAGGATACCCAAGCATCTTATATGCGACAATGCAAATTTATTAATTTTATTTAAACAAGATGGTACAAACTTGAAGCTTGTATACAACGATCACGTAAATACTGACATGTCTTACGATGATTTTCGCGCGATCTGTCACAAAAGTTGGCAACACAAGTATGGATTCGTAGTGATTGACAAAGACAGTTTACAGACTAATAGGATCGTGAGAAGATTGCGAAAACGAGCAAATCAATCCGCAAAAAATATCGTTCTTTGAAAACTAGTCAAATGGATAAAGACGTCGCATTGGAGAGACATTTTAAATCAATTACCAAACCTCTAAAACAGCTTGTCGAAAATACAATAAATATGGAATCTAATGAAGCGAAAATTGAGCCAATGAGTATGCCCGAAGAAAAGTATGAGAAAAAAGAATCAAAGTACGGAACAAAGCAAACACGATCAAATATATCATTGAACGATTCGCTAATAACTTGTACTCCGAATCAATTAAAACGTAAGCAAATGAAACAATTACAGAATGTTACTTCTACTCCGATAAAAGATGTAGTCCAACCAAGTCAAATATTGCATGAAAAGTCGTCGCCATCTGTGGAAAATTTTTGAAATCACGTCTAAAACGCTTGTGACATCGATTCAACATCTATTACAAACGTCTGAAGGTCAAAATACATTGCGTGATCACTTTGGTCCACTTGGGCAAAAATATGTCGGAGCTATTTTGAGTCAAAATAAAAATACCAAAATGGATTATGTATACGGTGTTAAATTTTGCAATGAATGAATGATGATTGGTAATAAATTTTTCAATGTGGATAAAGATGACAATATAGTTATCGGTGGAATAAATTATGTTGGAACACCATCTCTACGAATCGATTTTCATGAGAATGCTCGACGATGCCGTATACAGTGAAGCTGATATGTATAAATACAAAAGTATATTATTGGCGACAAATGCTCATAAACGCGATGGTAATAAGTATATACCAGTATTAGGTAACAAGGGATACAAGTATAAATTTATAATTGCACTATTAATCTCCGGAAAAAAGCTGGAAGAGGTAAACATACCGCGCGCTATGATGTTAAACGATAATAAGATTGATTACGTACATTGGAATGATTCCAACGAATTGGTAGATCGCTTGCGATTGTTGGAAGCTTCACGTCAAGTTGGCAACAATGCTCACGACAATGAAATATTGTCAATTATCGAAGAACTTTGCGAAACTAATCTTATTATAAATTAAACAGCGCATCGGCGAAACGAGTCAGTCTGTCATTATTGTTGATATCGAAATGTCGATTAATAAATTTGGATTATCGTTGGAAGCACCAAACAATTTATATTATCAATGGAATGCATTACTAAGAAATTACGTGCGCGATAACGCTGCGTCAGATAGCCTCCGGCTTTCTGACGCGAAGCAAGGTCGCGACGCAAGGTCGCGCAAGATACGACGCGTAGCGCAACCGGAAGATGATACTGATGCCGCAAGCAAACAATACGTGAAAATGAGTATCAAGTCTTTAGAAGATCAACAGGAAAAATTTTAGAAAAAAATAATAACGAATGTGCAGAAGCTACGAGTAATGATGGATGAGATGCTTCGGTATGCAGCACGCGCGCAGATTATACTTAATTTAACGTAGATTACATTTGATTCAATGCAGGAAGCGAAAGATACATAAATAACTATACATAATGGAATTATTATTATTATAAATTATGCCTCGATCAAATATGTTACGGAAGACATCTGAAAAACAGCTACTCGTGGAAAAATTGCATGCTAGAAAAAATTTTCCACGAAGACGTGTTATAGTACGCGGATACGATGATCTATGGCAGACGGACGTGATCGAGCGTCGTCGATGCGGACGTGGTCGATGCGTCCATATGCACGCATGATTAAATAAAGGCTGCAATTATATACTCAGTTATCGATGAGTTGAGCAAATATGCGTGGATTGTACCACTCAAGAGTAAGAGTGGAAACGAAATGTCGTAAACGATCGCAAACATAATTCAATTTGATGGAAGATGTCCTAAAAATTTTCAAATCGACAGACGAAAAGAGTTTTACAACACAAATGTGCAAATACTTATAAAGAAACATCATATTAATCATTATTCGACGAATTCTGTTATGAAAGCCTCAGTCATGGAATGATTCAACCGAACGTTAAAGAATAGTATGTGGAAAATGTTTACGTTTATTGGAAATTACAAGTGGATCGACGTTATCTTAGCTTGTTGGAGAGTATAATGCGCGAAAACATCGCACTATCGGTATGAGACTTATCGAGTAACCTCCGCGATTGCCGATAAACTTTTAAATACGGTATATATAGCAACGTAAAGATTGCGGCTCCGGCAAGATTTAAAGTAGGCGATTCAGTACGCTTGAATAAATTCCATTGTCAAAGACCATCTTTGACAAAGGTTACACCAAATTGGACCACCAAAGTGTTTAAGATTGTCATAGTATAGAAAACTAATCCCGCGACCTATATTCTCAAAGATTCGCGCAGAAATCTCATCGCCGGAGGATATTTTACGAATACGAATTACATCGCGTTGCTAATCCCGACGTACATCTCGTGGAAAAGGTGATACGCAAAAAGGGTGATGAAATTTATGTGAAATGGCTGGGATTTGATGCAACGCACAATTCTTGGATACATAAAAATAATATATTATAAAAATATTAACAATAATATTAAAGATATTTTATGCACATAATATTAAAAATATTCTACTTCTAAATATACCATAAATGTACACTTAACAAAAAATATAAATTTTATTTTTATAATAAATTTTTATTTACAATAAATATACATAATTTTTATTTACTACGGTATTTTGTAATGTCCCCACGGTAGCGTGTTGGTGATTTCGAGTACAATATACCGCTTATCATCGTATGGACTTAGAGCAATTTTTGTTTCGCGGATAATATATACTTCGTGTAATTTTAATCTAATACAAGATTGTTGACGCATCATTTCAATTTCTTCGCTCAAACACCGCGTGTAATTGTCAAACGTTATCGTTCTCGCGACGGCATTACTCTTGACACCTTTAACTTTTTTCGTTTCTTTTTTACCATCGACACGCAGCGCATACATTTTTGCTCTAAGCCCGACAAATTCAGTCATGATTGTGCCATTATTTTCATCCTTCATTAAACCCGGTATCTTTTTATTCACGCGGTATACCGTACGCATCGTCCACTGCATAATCGCTAGTATCAAATCTATCGACGTTGCGCTTTATATTCTCATACACATCATCACTTTCGATGTGATATATGAGACTGTCGGTGTCGGTGTACATGACTTTACATTTCTCTCGATATAATGGTACCATGTAATCGTAATGAAATTCGTACAAACATGTCTTGGATATATCAAGTATATACATACCAACGTAGATTGGTTTATTGAATTTTACTTCGAGATTGCACAATTCAATGACGATCAGATTCTCCGAAAACACGTTTTTACTATGAAAATTTGGTTTTGCGATCATTGCTTCTGCGCCATATCTTCCATCCTAATATGTCACAAGTGTTAACATGATTGCGCACATTTTCCATCGTTTTGCCAAATACCGCATTATTCATTAATTTGTATAAATTTTTCTCAAAATCATTTTTTGCGAGTGTTCGAAATTGCGTATTAAGTTCGATATAACTGCAAAGTCATGGAGATTGTGAAAATTGCAAATATGCGGTGTATTTTTGTGACGCGAAGACCATGACGGATCCACGAGCCTGGATAGATTCTTGATCCATGCAAAATGTCTAATATTGTTATCTTCGATGTACAGCAAGTTGATGTGTCTATCTTTCTTTTGCGAAAGACGTAGCGGGATAATGTTCTTTTTCTCAATACTATATACATTTATAGAGATATCGTTGGCAAGTTCAAATTTTTTAATTTGGTCACTGGAAACTCAATGTCCTGGAGATTCAGTACTGTCGTGTAATGCAGGTACGATGATTCTCGATCCACTTTCAATATAGTTGGATGCAGAGAGCAGCGACCACTGACTACGCGAAACACGCATTGTCATTAGATTGCACGTTTATCACCGCTCTTTTCATTATTATCTCTCGCGGAATTTTACGTGACATCCCGCGCGCATTGGATAATATTTATTTATGTTTATAGTCAAATCGAATATTCGCGACCATGCCCACCCGCTATCGCGTGAAATTCTTCTAGCGAGGCAAGGGTGAACTCGATAACGCGCCGCTCGTACCACTCGTGTAAATCAGATGTGCGAAATAATTCATAGTTTTTCGTATTTATACTTTTATTTGCGCGCTTATCACCTGTCACAAATTCACCATTGAACACTGTATTAACTTTCACATTAAAATATTTTTTCATGACGCCTTACACATGTTCGAGCACAATATCTTTGGTATCTTCGAAAAATTGACGCGGTTCGATATGCTTATAACTGCACCAGTCAATATGCGGCTCTCGAACGCCGTATCGATCTCCCGCCAAATCAAGCCATGTTGTCGCGTACTGCATCCCGCATCCGCATGTACAAAACGCGTGCGTAATGTATTCTTCAATCTCTCGAGTCGTGCTATTCGGACAATCAGTGATTATTGAATTCGATCGATAATCGTAGGCGCTTGATTTTGCTCTTCCAACGATTCGATATATGTGTCGCACCTTTGCTCCCACGCATTGTACTCCTCTATCGAATTCACCCTTGCAGACTGTTCACAGATTTTGTTCCGCATTATTTTCCGCCATATTTGCATTTATTAATGGTTGTTGTCTCGAAACCTTTGGCAAAAATACTAATAGGTTGTGCCTCTTTACCAGAATTTTATATTCTTGTACGTACATTTTGAATAATGTTGCATTTTTGTAATCTTTAACCTTGACGAGTATTTCACGGTTTGTCATGTACATTTTGATTAATGTCAAATATTACATTTTTAGAGATGATGTAAAATCTCTGGTGCATCGCAAAAGCATGCAGCTGTCCTATTATATTACTCTTTTACTAAATAATCTCGCGGTTTGTCACGTATGTTTTGAATATCTATGAATGATTTCATCGCGATGCAGCCGCACATCGACACTTGAAAGATATTGCATATACATCTTACACGTGGGGAATGATATCATCCCAGGTGCAAAAGTTATAATTACATGTTAGCGCGATTTAACTTTGATGATTATTCTTATGTTTTACGATTTTGATACGATCGTGCAGGATCTGGGGTGATATTATAGCGAAGCAGTCTCCCATCGGCGCTTGAAAGATGTATATTTAGCTAAATCTCCACCTGGGGATGATGTCATCACGAATAGCAACCGTATATCGGCTCTTGATGAATTGAAAAAATATAATAATCTCCTATCGCAATAATCCCCTCCATACCACAATTTGCGATACTACAGAATTACACGTAATATTTCAAATTATTTAGTATTGCATCGACTGCTTGTGTGAAAAGTTCAAATAAAAATGTATCCCGCTGGAGAAAACCGCATGAACTATTATCCGATTCAAGACAATAAAACTTTACCGTGTAAGAAGAAGAAATATAACAAGTGAGTTTTAATTAACTTAAAGAATTTTATGTTTGTTAAATATTTTTATAAATAATATTTTATTGTTTCCTAACATTTCATCCGAGCCTCGTGCGTTTCGTATATTTGGAAGACGATACACCTTAATCCCGACATCATACAAATATTTGGAAATTGGAATAAGCATTAGAACTGTGTCTTGCGTGGAATTGGCTCTCGGTGATAATCGAGGCAATCAAATAGTATTGCCTTTTGAAACATGGAAATCGTTGATGCAGAAACGAGTGGACATTGAACAACTTCTACAATCACCTCAATCTCCATTGCGGATTCGGCATTTAATAATCGAAGTGGTTAAAATATCTGATTCAAATATTATAAAATTGACAATGTATAATAATTCTTTATACATGAAAATTCTTTATACTACAAACTGTATTATATTTATTCAATTTTGAAAGATGCATAAATCATATGTATTACTGGTTGTGTGAAAATACGCATATTGTTAATGAAAAATTTAAACAATTTGTTAAAGTTTTACAACATAATAATGTAACTAATGTGATGCTGCAAAAGCGATAAATGAAAATGATATATTTGATAGCGAATCACTCATAGATTGCGAGTTATTGACATGTATCGTAAATAATATTCTTCACGATGCTTGTAATATATAAGTTATTTTATTATTTATCTATGAATTTAATTATTTAACCCAGCCTCTATGTATGAATAAAAACGGTGTAATAGATATGCACAATCCGTTCTCTCTCTTTCTCTTTCTCTCAACTTCTCTCACACTCTGCTAAAGATGTAGAAAAATGATGAGGTAAATGAGACGTGATACTCCAGTTAGAAGGAGACAAAAGATCTGAATTTAAAATATATAATTGAGAGGAGTGTATGCAACATCTTCAATCAACTCTCTTACGACAATCTTGTCGAACAATATACGTTTTTATTTACCGATCTCGTGCACTATAGGAGAAGATTTTATTCTTAACGATGATGAAGTTATTTCGGAAGAAGAAGAAATTTCGGATGGATCGGGTGATGCTGATATTCCAAGATTTGATGCTGAATTTCGTTCTTTAATTTGGATGGACAAACGTAAAAAAAAAGCTCAAAAGATTAATACAAAGAAGATTCCTGTGACTTTATTTGTACATTTCGTACAAAATAGAGAATTTGGCTTTCGCAAAAATCAAACGTTAACGCTAAAGTGGTTTTTACGATGTGTGAAATGGAATCTCTAGAGAGCATTGAGATATGTAATGGGAAACGTTGTTTGACGAATACACATAATCTAGCAAGATGTTTTCAAATAAGAGTGAATATGATCATAATTGAAAGCTGCGGTGGTCTTGGTGCTCAATCCAGAGTTTAATAGCGACGATGAAGAAGAGCCTCAAAAACCAAAACTATTAAAATCTGTTTGTAGGTATTTTCTTTTAAATTTATAATATATTATTATTATTCATTTATATAAAATTTGTTTGTTTTCTGTTTTAGTTACGGCACCCTATAACTATATATTATTATTATTATATTTTTATAATTTATATTTTTTATTTCTTTTATTATACACATTTTACACACATTTTATATGTATTTTTACACATACATTAATTTCATTGAATAAATGTTATTATTATTATTATTATTAAAATGTTAATTATTTCTGCGCCTCCTTATTTCCTTTTTGTACCCAAGCGCTCTCTTTCTCTCTCTCTCTCTCTCTCTCTCTCTCTCTCTCTCTCTCTCTCTCTCTCTTTCTCTCTCTCTCTCTCTCTCTCTCT
>JBCEZX010000049.1:3242104-3254919 GCA_039654345.1 Cataglyphis cursor
AACTAAAGATCGGCGATAATTGGCCAGACTTTACTCAATAATAACTCTTTTATTAAGCGTTATAGAAAAAAATGGTATAGGACTTTTTTGTTCAGAATAACACTCTTTACCTTTCCTTAAAGGATGATCCGCGAATTGTCGGACACCCTGTACATATATATGTATACATAATGTCCTATTTTAAAAGTTCCATCCTCATAACTTTTCAGGATTAACAAAGAAAAACGACTCGGATAAAAGTTGTAGGGAACAAAGGGGGCTATCTAATGGTGACCTTGGATTTGACATTAAAGGTCATTTTCAAGGTCATTTGAAAGCCAACTTCCGTTTTTTAAATGGGAACCATTATTTTTGACTCCGGATTCTGAAAGAGTGGAAAATTTTACATTAGAGTTGTAAGAGGTCGTTTCGGATGATCATTCAAAAGTCAACCATTGCCTGCGTTCAGTTATCGATATGCTATTCAATGTCTAGGACTTATGACGAGAACATAGCAGGATGAATTTTTAGGTCTGAGTTTGATCCAGCCAATGAAGGTAAGAATCTGAGCCCGGCCGATGAAGGCAAAACCATTAATAATCCAGCCAATGAAGGCAAGACTGTGAAGAGTTCCAATGAAAAAGAAATTTGAGGTTTCACCAAATTAGATTTTCGAAAATGCCTCCATTATTTTTAATATATAGCTGTATTCTCCATTCAAAGTTTTGAACAGTTGACAAAAGTACGTGTCTTGATATGTTCCTGCAAGTATCAATGATTCGTTGCATATTTTCTCTGGTCGTTGGTGCATCTGCATAAACCATATTTTTCAAAAAGCCCCAAAGAAAAAAGTCAAGACTTGTTAGATAAGATCTGGGACACCACTCAACATGGCTACTATTTTTTATTTCTTTATTTTATTAATTCCTGTCCACCGACGCCGCGACGGGGTATCGACAATACAAAAATCGTTTAATGATTCTGCTCCTATGAGCAGATGCCCCATCTTGCTAGAACCACAAACGTGTTTGCAGATCAACATTGGCTAATAGATCTCTAATTCATGTCTTAGAAAATGGAGATATTTAGCTGAGTTGACATTTCCTTCGAAAAAATAAGGCCCAATTAAGTAACCATTCACAATACCGCACCACACTATGAGACTCCAGCGCTGTTGGTGATCAACCTCACGGAACCAATATGGATTTTCTACAGACCAATAGTGACAGTTATGTTGGTTTAGTTGGCCTGTGTTATGAAAAATAGTTTCATCAGAAAACATAATGTATCTAAAAAATTCTGGATCTTGACGTAACATCGCTTGAGCCCAATTATAAAATGCTAACCTTCGTTAGAAATCATGAGGAAATAAGCCTTGGGTTAAGGCTATGTGATACGGGTGAAAATTATGCAGTCTGAAAATTCTTTGAGCCGTTGATCTTAGGATGCCAGATTGTACTTCTATTTGTCGTAGATTTGAAATATGTGAGTCTAAATTGACCATAGCTAACACTACAAGAACTCGTGGATCGTTCCACTCGATTGTCATAATACGACGACGTTATCGTATTCTACGAAGTCCCTGTCTCTCACGTCTTTCACTTCTGGCAATCACATTATGAACAGAATGCTGATGTCTGCCAGGGAAACGTCTACGATATAATCGTTCTGCTGCACGATAATTATTCCGACACTCTCCAAGAATTAATAGAATGTCAACAATCTCATTCCTTGTGTAATCTGGCATGTTTACAAAGTACGGAGAATTTTAGAAAGATAAATTCACGTTACGTACACACTGTGACAGATAGAAGAGATTTTCAATACATACATACAATAAACTATCAATAATATGATCAGTTGATTGAGAAAAAGAATTGAAAAATTTTTAATGATAAATTTCAAATAATTTTTAAAATTTCCAGAAATTATTAAAATTTAAGAAAACTTTTGAGAATTCTGGGATTCTGAGTTAGTAACTTTGGACCGGATTCTGAGTTATTTCCTTTGTCTTTTTTTCACACTTTGAAAATGAGGGTTAAGGTACAATTCAAGGTCACCAGATGGTGGCCTCTGATGACCTCTACAATTTTTATGGAGGTCATTCTTTCGATATATCGCTATCATGACAAGATACCAGTTTGGGAAATATGGGAGAGACATTTGACCTTTAGATGACCCCTAGAGTCAATTTGACCCCTTAACATGTCTAATGTAAAATTTTTCTCTCTTTCAGAATTCGGGGTCAAAAATAGGGGTTCAGTATGGAATAATTCGTAAAAGCGAATTATGAAATACTCTGTATAGTTAAATCAAGAAATGCAATAGCGTTTCTCATTAATATACATATAATGAATATAATATAAGTATATTTTTCGTCTTTTTCGTTATAGATTATATATATGGTTTGTTGATGTATCCTATCTTAAAATCGTTCGAACATATTTCCACAAATTAAATATTACAAATAAGCTGCTGAAAAGCGAATGAAGCAAAAACATCAAATATTTAAGAGGGAAAGGACTAGTTTTACATATATTTCTATGCAGACCACATACTATTGCGGAGATTAGATTTCTCAACAAAATTGTCTCAACAAAATTTGCGATTTATAGTGTTATCATTTGTGCAGCACAATAATTTTAAATATTGGTGATTGGTATGAAGAAATTAAGATAATTTTTATTTCTGATTTATTTCTCCATATTCTCTACATCTCCATATTGTAGAAAATAACATAATATTTCGCATTAAATTTAAAATTGTATTACTTTCAATTTTATCGAATTCTATTAAATGTCTTAATATTAATTAAGTTTACAATAATCCTTACAGTTTTATTAATTTTAAAAATTTTTATTATACAAACAAGAATAAAGGAATACCTTAACACATAAATTTGCACGTGTATCGAGGCATATTTGACTCGCATTCTTCATCTCTAAATAATCATATCATAATTGTTAAATAATTAAAATATGATTATATTTATTTTGTTTAATAAGACTAACATTAATAAAAGACTAACATTAATAAAATTACTCTTAATAATAAAAAAGTAATAATTTTTTAATTAAATTTTATGAGAATAACTTCATATTTTTAAAGAGCAATTATAGTAAACACAAGGATAATTATTAAAAATTAAATTTTTTTGCTATTTAATATATAAAAATATATATTAAAATATTGTGTTTAGTCGTAAAAAATGCATTACATAAAAAATTTTATATTATACATAAAATAAATCACACTAAAAAAATCTCACAAGTTAAAAAAAGTACACCAAGTACATAAAAAATATTTCTTGTACGCAACAAAAAGTTGAAAAAAATATTTACCTCTAAAAAATAACATAAAAAAATTGTTACCTAAAAAATAAACCCTTATTGCAATAACACCGCGTGCACATAACATTGCGATCACCAATTTTGAATTTAAAAGTGTTCATGCCAATATAGGTCGATTTGTTTTAAAATTAATCATAATATTTCAGATCAGGCACACCAAGTTTTTATATGTCACTTTAATATTAACCCTTTCGTTCCGGGTTTCTGCTAAGGTTATGATTAATTTTAAAACAAATCGATCGTAAATATTTTTTTAACTTTTTGTTGCGTACAAGAAATATTTTTTATGTACTTTTTTACCTTTGTGAGGTTTCTTTAGTGTGATCTCATTGCCTTTTGTAAAAATTTATTAAAGGTAAATATTTTTTCAACTTTAATATTTTTTCAATTTTTTGTTATGTATAAGGGATATTTTTTATGTACTTGGCGTACTTTTTTTACCTTTGTAAGGTTTTTTTTAGTGTAATTAAATTTTTAGACATTTTTTAAGAACTTTTGCGATCGCGTGTAATGAGGTACATACTATGACAATACACGAAACTATTGCCTATTTGCTCTCACTGCATAAATGGTAACAAAGTTAGACATTCCGTACACAAAACAATAGCGCTATATAGGATGTCCTGCAAAGATTGTGCCAATGCTCGTTAGCGGGTAGAGCACAGTAAACTGAACTGAAAAGTTCTTTACCATTTTGTTCTGTAACACTTAATAAAAAAGTTATTATTGAGAAAAGTCTGACCAATCAGCGCCAACCTTTAGCCGGATGCACGTCGGTGACGCTTCTAGTAGTGGTGCGCCGTCGTAATGGTGGAGCGCTCACGCAGTCAATCTCTCTTCCCCCTTCCCCCTCTTTCTCTCACACACCCTCTCCCTCTCTCTCTCTCTCTTTCTCAATCTCCCTCTCTCTCTCTCTTTTTCCCGCTCTCTTTCTCACTCCCTCCCGCTCTTTAACTTGGCGTCGCGATACTACCGCGTCGCTTGATACATATCATATGCACACACATACACATTGTCTTTCAAGGCATATTTGCACATCAAGCGAATAATCGTACGTGAACGGTGTGAACGTCCCTTGAGGGACAAATCGCTTTGCGTATGTGCGTGCGAGCATACGTACATGAGTCTAAAACTGATCCTGAAGAAAAATGAGATCAAAAGTCTCACTTTGATAATATACGATATCATTTCTCAGGATTGACTGTACCAATCTTATTCAAATTGATCGCAATTGAAAGCTTATATTCACATTATATGATAAAAGTGCCTTTAGATTTTTGATTACGGTTCTAGTTCTTCAGATATTTTAATCGAAAGTTTTTTTAAACGATTATAGACATAAAACTCTGGATAAGCTACTTGGCAGTCCTAGTATATAGGCAAAACTTTTGACAGAAAGATTTCTTTTATACTTGGCGTTTTTTTTTTATAAACTTGGCATCGTGACGCTACCGCGTCGCTTAATTATAGCTTTTATTTTTCAGTTAGAAAGAAGTCAGGTTGATAACGGGCAATTAATACAACAGAGAATAAATTAAGTGAATGCACTTTATTTACATATTATTATTATTTAATTGAATAAATTAATTTTATAAATAATCAAATTAATCAAATTAAATTGAAGAAAAATAAAAAATAAAAAAAGCAAAAATGACAATAAAAAATATAATAAAATTATCACATTACAACATAAATATTATAAAGCAAAATGCATGATTGGAAAATATAGATGCATGATTATAATACTAAAAAAATTGCACTTCCTTCTGTCCTTGTAATACAAAATGAAGAATTCCATGTCCTGACACAATGGAGCCTACTTCAGTTATGCAAGATTATATATAAATCTTGTTTAACAGTATATCAAAATATGATGATTTGCATATGTATGTAGTTATTATGATACTAAAGTAATATATATTATTTAATATATATATTAATATATATTTAATATATATTATTTTTGTTTAATTATTACTATTCAATTGAAATAAATATTATCTAATAAATTTTATTATTACTATTATTACTATTATTATTATAAAATGTGAAAATAAAACGGTAATGTAAGATTAATGAGAATTTAATAAATTTTAGTTTTGCCCTCAAAATTTCAAAATTAATCAATCTCATCATTGCTTAATTTAAAATTTAACTTTTCTTAAAATAAATTTATCAAACTCGTTGATTTTGTATCATTTTATAAATTCATTGTGTAATACAAGAATATTTTTATTTAGCATTTATTAATACAGCATAGTAATATTTATTACAGTTCAACAAAAAGAAGAAACACCGAAACGGATTATTTGTCGTTTCATATATTTTTGACGTTGAACACGATCCGGTTTCAAAATTGCTCTATCACGTCAGAATTTTGAGAAATTTGCAATTAAAGTTGCAAAAAAGTTGTAAAAAGAGCTATTTTCATAAATTTTGTCGTATTATAGATACAATATGCGACGTGGTGGGGAAGTTTTATTGCAATCAATATAAAGTATGTCATTAGGATTTTCAATTTTCAAAAGAAATTTTTTATGTCGATTATATTAATAGATATCCATGGTTAAATATGGAGTGTATTGCAGAAGATAAAAAATGCAGAAGATAAAAAAATTTCACAATTTTAATATTTTCTGCATCTTACATTAAATAGATCCATTCAATTTATAACAAATATTTTATCTGAATATTATGCATTATACTTTTTTAGATTTACTTAACGTGATTTTTTTATTTTACTTTATATTGATAATATTTTAAGTCTCTTTTTCCCGTGTTATTAATAAAAAGATAATATATAATTTATAAATATAACTTTTTGTATTTTTAATTTTTATATGTGTACAATAATGCTTGTAGGCAATCGCTCTGTAAGCAATCGGGAATGTCGGCAATTGAAGCTGTCGGCAAAACGTTGTAGGCAAACGAAGCTGTAGGCAATCGGGAATGTAGGCAACCAAAGCCCCTCATTAAACCTTTAATAAAATTCGTCTATGAAATAAAGAGATCTGTAAAATTAAAGAAAAACATACCTAATTTAATCTTCTTTTTCAGTTATATCCAATTATCCTTCTTATAAGAAATTTCAAATTAAGATTTAGAATATAAAAAACCTCTAAACCTCTGAAGCCATAACTAAGTCAATAAGATAGTATTCTAAATTATGTTTTTTATCTGCTTTATATATTCACTTATCAATTACTAATCAAATAGTACTATATGTAAATGATATATACACTAACTTTATTTTAATTTTCCACAATATTAAAATATTGTAAGAAAATCTAAATTGCATATGTAACTTGTATGATACACAACAAATTCAAGTTAACAAAAAAAATCGGTGAATATTCTATATAAAAAATGCATTAGCTTGTTAAAATCAATAATAAAATATCATCATAATTCAGTATCATAAATCCAGATGACATATAACACTAAAAAATAACTAAAGGATGTTTTTTTAAGACTTTTTTTAGTTATCTTTTCGATAAAGTGAAAAGACAACTAAATGTTTTTTTAGTTTAATAAAAAGTTCTTTTGCTTATTGTGATGCGCTATGCAATATCTATTTCGTATTTGAATTATGAAAACGATATAAAACCTGCAAGCGCGGCTAATAAAATTATAACAACTATTATTTTCAATTTAATTTTCAATACATCTCTATATGAGTAATTTAGATATTTAACTTAATTTTTAAAAGATTACACAGATACATATTCGATTTTTATACTTATTCGAACATATTCCAAATATGTGAAAAATATTCGTTATTATCTATTTAAGATAAAATATAGAAGTTAATTTCTTTATGAATAAAATTTTTAATTTTATAAATTAAATTTAATTATTTAAATTTAATTATATATATTAATGTTATATAAATATAAAAAATTTAATAGTAAAAATAATATTGCATAGATATTTTAGATAATTTATCGATAATATGTTGTGAATATTATTTGTAATATTCAATTTTGTTATATTTATATAACATTAATATATATAATTTAATTTAAATAATTTAATTTATAAAATTATAGATTTTATTAAATTATAATCCCACACACACACAATATATATAATTAAAATAATTAAAAAAAAATTTAAAGATTACTATATTACGTCCTGGCGACTCCACGATTCCTTCCTTCCGCGAAATTGCGCCAATCGTCTATTGGTGATACAAATGAATCGTTTAATAAACAGAGCATCTTGCGCCACACATTTCGAAAACATTTAGTCACTTGTCAACAACCATATCTATGAGTAACCGTAAGAAAAACGCAAGAAAATCAGTGATAAAACGGTTTCTCCAAAATAACAAAAAAAAACGAAAACAAAGAAAATATCCTTTATAATAAAATTTTCTGGCGAAAAAAAAAGAAAACAAGATAATAAAATTCTATTAACGAAATATCCGACAAACATAGCTGCATCAATAATGATAATAATTTTCTAATGAAATATCCAAAAGCTGCATTAACAATAATAAAAATAATCATAAAATAGAATCTTTTCTAATCTGATCAAGTATGCGAGAATCCACTGGAAGATAATGTTCAAGAAACTTCTTAAATCTTCGAACTGACATTGAGCCATCAATCGATGACCGCCATGGATAAAAATACGAAAAAATAGGAGAAACACCCCGCCTAATAAGGACATTAACACAAATTTTAATTTGTTAACATTGAAGGACCCTACTTCTGTACAATTTCAATTCGTTAAAATTTTGGAGAATTCCTACTTCTACAAATTAGAGTACGATCTCGAAAAAGCACTATAAAATGGGATCCATAAGACTTCAACATTCATTAATTCATTTATTATTCTACAAGTCTTACTCTGTGCTTCATAATTATTTTTGCAGTCTTATTTTGTGCTTTTGCACCATGTGTTATAAGTTAGTTACTTGTGCAACCAGTGTCCTCACTTGGCATCATCTCCAGAGCAACCTATCTACAAGCACAAATCGAACATCGAGCTATCGATATGAGACCGCACTAATGCGCCATCTTTCCGCTTCCGAATCACTTTTAAAAAAAAATTAAGTCTAATTAAATAATTCTCCCTTTTCTTTTTTTTGTCTCATTTTTTATTCAAGTCAAAACAATTCCGTAAGATGTTTTAAATTAACTTGTTCCGTAATAAGTTTTAGAAAATTTTAAAATTTAATCTTAATTTAACACATATGCGAGGGACTAATTTTATATTTCCAACCGTTCTTAACACGTACTTTATTTATACATTTTGATTTTAATTTTATTTTTCTTATCCTATAATTAAAAATACCTTTTATTGTAATAATCAAACAGAGATTTAATTTAAAAAATAAAATCTTTTCCTTATCTGATTAATGTCCTCCGTATTTATGTAACATCCGGAAATAAATAAACATTTACATGCAAACACTCTTACAATTAAAGATTAGTTTTTTTCTTTTATATAAATATAAGAATATGTATCGAATTTTATTTACTTATTTTAATATAAAATATATTTTGTTTAATTAATCAAAATATTTCTTGACCTCTCTCTTGTTCCCAGTATGAAGATCGTACTTAGTTCTGCGTAATAGGGATTAAATTCCTTGACCAAAAAGAGACTACCGAGCGAACGAAGATAAAATCTGAATAAACAGTGTAATAGCGATCCAAACGATCGTTTACCCGATTTTCAGACCAGCGAGTTCGTTCAATTCGATTTTTACATCGCAAGGCGATTTAATTTCGGGATAATTGGAATAGTTGTTATTTCCTTCCTTTGTGACTCATCCTTTCCCGAGTCTGGACAGTAACAACTGAAAGATGTCTACAATTAATCATATTTAATCATCATATAAACAAGTCTTAAAAATGATTCAATATGGAGCCATAAGAACTTTAAGTCGATTTTTCGTCCACTAAATGCTCTCAATATACTGTCTCAATACACTCAACGCTCTAAAATATACTGTCATTCCGGACGAAAAGAAGACTGATTTTCTGTATAGATGTTATTTGTTTGACTACTATGAACCTTGTAGTGTCATCTCAGAAATATACCTACTTTTTTTAAACCGTTAATAGCCGGAAGTAGATCAGTATGCAGTTAAAATTTGTTACTTTTTTTATCGTGTCAATAACAAACAATAATCAAACTCCAAACTAGGCAAAACTTCTACAGAAACATTTAAAATTATGGAAAGTATTTACGGTGACTTGTGTTTAAGTCGTACAAAAATGTTTAAGTCACATGAATGATTTCGTGAAAACCGAGAATTGCTCGGAGACGATGAGAGACCAGGATAATCCGTCACAAGTTTAAATGACGCAAAAGCCGAAATAATTTGTAAACTTCTCTTTACTAATCATCGTTTCGTGCAAAATGATCGCAGATAAGAGTCACACTAGTAAAGCAGTAGTACAAAAGATTTTTTGCGACGATTAGTGAGAAGAAGGTTGTGAATCGTTTCGACGCTCGCATCGTTTGAACTTGTGGCGGGGCACTCTGATTTCTCATCGTCTCCGAGCGATTCTCGGCATTCACAAAATTGTTACCACTTAAAACACCTTTGTACGACTTAAATACGAGTCATTAGAAACATTTTTCATAATTTTTCTACAAATATTTCTGCAAGTTTTGCCAAGTTTAATTGCGTGAAATTTAATTAAATTAAACTGCTTGTTGTTTCATTGATACGATAAAAAAGTAACAAATTTTAACTGCATGTTGATTGATTTCAAACGGCTATTAACGGTTAAAAAAATAGGCATACTTTTGAGAGGTGATACTACAAGGTTCCATAGCAGTCAAATAAATAGGCACCTGTACGATGTATAAAAAATTAGTGTTCTTTCTTTTCGGACTGACGGTGTATATCTTTATTGAAAAATATATTGAGATTTAGTAATCCTTTTAGACGACTTGGTGCTATGAGAAATATAACCAAATGGAGACGTATGAAAATTATTAAAAATTAATCTAAATCTTTTTTTAAAGTTAGATTTATTTATTTATTTAAATAATAATTTTTTTCAAAAATTTAAAATTCAGAAATTAATAAATTAATACTTATGCTTCTACACACGTTTCAGTTTAAATTCGGCAAGATTTCTATCTAAATTTTGATTTCTTCATCACAGTGCTTAATTTTGATAAGTTACTCTATTAGTTGTATTTGTTATTATGTTTTCTCTTATCTCTATTTATTAATTTCTCAATCCAATAATTTTCACATCTTTATTTAAAGATATGCATAAATAAAAAATAACAAAACAGAAACACATTAAAACGAATTACACACATTTTAATTTTTACAACAATGCAAAAAATAAAAATTAATAAAATTAATTTTTTGATATTTTTATCTAAAATTTTATAAAAAATTTCTTATTTAGTCAATAAATCATTGTAAGCCAATATATAATGTATGAAACTCAATTATGTAGTAAAACCAGCATTTTAATATTAAAATTGAAAAAGAATATTAATAAAAACTTTCAAATCAATTTACAATATGCTCCTGATAGATTCCTAACAGAATTGTACACCATAATCAATAGATGCTATGTTAAAAAAAAAGAAACAATATACTCGTAATAGAGTTATCAACATCTCACTTTTCTATAAAATCATGACCATTTTCATTTACTGTTGCTTTACTATTACTAAACACAAATGCCTAACCATTTAGCTTTTAGATTAAATTTATTAAATTAAACAATTGTTTTATATTCTACATTTTTGCTTCTTCGTAGAGAAAGCTTTGTTTTCATGGAAAAAAATTTTTTTTTTTTTCAAATTCCGATGCAAATATATTCAGAATGTTCTAAATATTACATTTTTATAAAATGTCCGTATGTGTATATGTATGTGCACAAAAAGGACGTGATTGCTCAAACTATCACAAATTTTGAGATATCGCGCTAAATTTTTTTATATGAATTGAATATCATTAAAGGTTGGTTAGTATTTAGCTAAGATCGGTGAAGGTATTTATTTTTTTATAAATTTTGAATTTAAAAAAAGAATGTTATTGCTTTAACTTCCAAATTTTGAGATATTGGTCAAAATATTTTTACGTAAATAGAATATCATTAAAAGATGGTATTGAATTTGATGAGAATTTGGTGAAAAAGTTCGTTTTATAAAATTTCAAATATTTCTAAAAAAAAAATGTAATTGCTCTACGAATTTTTCAATAAATATCTGTGCACCAATTTCATCCACAAATTTTGAGATATCGGACTAAATATTTTTATTATTTATATAAGACATTTAAACTGATATTATAAAGAGGAGGAAATAAAATTATGAGCAAGCAATGTGCAAGTTCTAATTTGCACAATTTTTTACTTGTTTGATAATATTATATAAAAATAAATTAAAAATCAATTATAAAAACTTAATCGTAAAAATTTAATTATTTTCTTGCGAAAACAGATGATCTCGATTTGTTATATTCTCATTATGTTTATATATGTATCACATAATGTGATATTAAAAAACATAAACAGAATATTTCTTATATGCATGTATGCAAACATATGCGTATATACATAACATAACATTTTTAAATACTAGGCATATGCTTTGTTACATTACTACTTTTTGTTAAAAGTCCAAGAATTTCAATAGCATATATCGATGTAATCTCGTAACTAATAATACTCACAATAATCACCATCACACTTTGTGCAGAATCAATAAGATTTTTTAAAAAAAGACAAAAACACCATATGATATTTAAACAGATGATATTTGAATATAGATGTTTACACGCTCTGCCAAAAAAGACAAAGATAGTGCTATTGTCTTCTTGTTAAAGAAACAAATTACAACACCATCTAACACGACATTTTACAATTGATTTACATTTTACAACTGATCTATAATTGATGACTCTTCTTCTTTATCCTTCTTTATCAATCCTATTGCTAAAACACGCACATATTATCTATACAAATCAACATAACTTAGTATTATTTTTTTATACTAGGCTTTTAAATAAAATTTTAAAAATTCAATGTTGTTTTATTGTATATTTTGCATATTTTAACGATCTTGTTTTGTAAGTATAGTTTGCATAATGAAGCTAATATTGCCGTAAGTTGACATTTTTAAATGTCATAATAAAGCTAAAAACAAGCAAAAAGTATATTAGTGCATGTACTTTCATTATGTAAAAGGATTTAGAAATCTGTGTCAATTGAAAAGCTATTTCAGAAAAATAATTTTAGTCGATAAAATTTCGAAAATTTCAAGAACATCTTAAGAGAAAAAATAACTATTTTTCATCAACAAAAACGTTTTATTTGGATGAAATTGTTGAAATGTTACGGTCAGTTCAATATATTACAGAAATATGTATAAAATAAGTAAATGTCATAGCATTTTAATAATATAATAAAACAAAACATAAATTTCATATTCAATTTTATTTGACATATGTGACAAATATATTTGACTCTATATATATATATATATATATATACA
>JBCEZX010000049.1:3321511-3331614 GCA_039654345.1 Cataglyphis cursor
AAACACCGCACTAATTCGCCATCCCTCCGACTCCGAATCGCTATTCTTAATAAGTAAGTCTCATTAAATAATTCTCTCCTTTTCTTTTTGTCTTATGTTTTATTTAAATCAAAACAATTCCATAAGATGTTTTATTCTTTTAAATCATTAACTCGTTCCGTAATAGTCATAGTAAGCTTTGGAAAATAAAAAAAAACCTAATTTAACTCATATGCAAGCGACCAATTTTATATTTGCGACCATTCTACACACACACACATGTTTATTTAATTTTATTTACCTATAAACAAAATTATTGTATAATAATTGGTCAGAATTAAATATTAACGATAGAATCTGCTCCCTCACTCATTCTGACTAACGTTTTCCGCATAAATGTAACACCCGCGAATAAATGAATACACACACACACACATACACACACACACACACACACACACACACACACACACACACACACGCTCAAATAAGATTAGTTTTCTTATGTATATGTAAAATCTAATTTTTTCTTACATTTTCAAATAAACGAGAATGTTTAATAATTAATAAAAATATATATTTCTTTAACCCCCCTTCTCTCATTTCCAAAATAAAAGATGGCACTTGGTCCCATCCCGAGTAATAGGGATTGAATTCCTTAACCAAAAAGGGACCACCGAGTGAACGTCGGAAAACAGCGTAATAGCGACGTGTACAGTCGTTTACCTGATTTTCAGACCTTCGAGTTCGCTCGACCCGATTCTTGCGCCCTTAAGGCGTTTGATTTCGGGATATTTAAAGTAGTTATTGCGTCCTTTCTTGCGACTCAACCTTCTGAGAGTCTGGACGTAATATTCTATTTTAAATCTATTTAACAGTTGTTGCGCCCTTCCTTGTGACTCATCCTTCCGAGAGTCTGGACGTAACACTTCTTTACTATTTAAAAACTCACTATTCTTCTCTTCATGCAGAATACACTCGTGGACGGTAAGAATGTTAATGTATAATTAAATTGCTTGAAAATTGCTTGTTAACTTCAATAAATTCAATTATTTGGTTCATATATTAATTATGAAAATTCGTTTATATTGCCATTAAGCGATTTTACATATTAGTCATATAATTTACATGTATTGTCGGCTATTATTTTTAAATTAAAAAACTGATTCTTTTATTCCATTATATAAAAATTAAAGTCAACACACGCGTACATAATCAGGAATATAGAATATATATTCACTATTGTAATATAAATGTCTTTTACTGTAAGATATTTATCTCTATTCTTCATTTCTATAATTTTTAATACAAGTGTGAGAAAGTATGTGCATATAGACTCTCTATTACGCATTAAACATTTACTGTACAATATTTTTAGGAACTCGCAATTCTATAATATCGTTTAATGTAAATACGAATAGTATATACTGAAAATCAAAATATTAAAACGATTATAATTGTCTTAATGATATCTATTCTGTACTTTAAATAAGAAATATTTAAACTAATTATAAATATAACTTATTCGAAATCAACGATAAATTGTGTATTTTCTTGTTTGAATAACAACATCATATAACATATTATAACAATAAATATTCAGTATTGTTTGTACATAAATTATAAAATAAAATTAATTATACAGCGACTTTTTACAATTGAAACATTATATTTTTTTCGTACGACACATATCTTTTTATGATAATAAGTTTATTCAGTTTTGTTAAAAATGTTTAATATGCCGTTATTTATTAGTAACATATTATCCAATTAAAATATTATTTACGTTAAATATGGGATAATTACGATAAGTACAGCCTTTTATTTGAAGTTGTTCCTAAAGGCATTTTTGATGAGGAACACGGGAAAAATAGTAAAAAAAATTTTTGTTAGTTTTTGAGATATGCAATTTTAAAGTTTCACAGTTTTAATGCATTTTCTGTTATAAAATAAGGAAAAATAAAGTTTATTTACGTTGTATTTGTATAAAGCAGACGTGAAAAAAGTGTTTGTTTACATTTCTATAGACAAAACTCCTTGGGTTTTTCCACTTTCTACGCAAAGCAAAGTTCAACGCAAACCTATATGTCTAATTTTTTGATAATGAAGCCCCCCGTAGGGGGGCGGAACATACTGCCTCCACGCATACTTTTTAATGAGAAATGAGATTCCACATGGGTTTCACAACTTTCCATTTTATATGTACCAAAAAATTATATAAATAACACTTATCAATACAAAGATTTGAGTTGATTCTCGATTTGTGTGGAAAGCGAAAAAGCCCAAGGAGTTTCGTCCTTGGAAATGTAAACAGACACTTTTTTCACATCTGCTTTACACAAATGCAATGTAAACAAAATTTATTTTTTCTTATTTTATAACAGAAAATGCATTAAAACTGTGAAACTTTAAAATTGCATATCTTGGAAACTATTGATCAAAAATTTTTTTTAAGTATTTTTCCCATGTTCCTCGTTAAAAATGTCTCCAAAAACGATCCTTCAAATAGAGGGCCATAGTTATCGTAATCGTGCCTTAAATATATATGCAAAATATACAGGTTTACAAAATGATTAAACTTGAGAGAGAGAGAGAGAGAGAGAGAGAGAGAGAGAGAGAGAGAGAGAGAGAGAGAGAGAGAGAGAGAGAGAGAGAGAGGGAGGGAGGGAGGGAGGGAGGGAGAGAGGGAGAGAGGGAGAGAGTGAGAGAAGGTGAGAGGGAAAGAGGGAGAGAGAGAGAGAGCGGGAGAGCGGGAGAGCGGTAGAGAGGGAAAGAGGGAGGGAGGGAGGGAGGGAGGGAGGGAGAGAGGGAGAGAGAGAGAGAGAGAGAGAGAGAGAGAGAGAGAGAGAGAGAGAGAAAGAGAAAGAGAGAAATATTATTAAAAAATAATTTTAAATAAATAGTTAATAATCTTTTAAATGTTTTATTTAACGTTATAAAAAAGACAAGGTATAGAAAAGAGAAAGAGATAAATATAAAGAGAAAAAAGTGAGAAAGCTAGAGAAAGAGAAAGAGAGAGAGAGAAAGAGAGAGAGAAAGAAAAAGGGAGAAAGAATATAATATCAGATAATAATATTGTTCAGTATAATTAAATATATTATTAAAAATTATTGATATATATCATTAAATATTATTAACATTATTTAGTTTTGTTAATATTATTTAATTTTAATAATAATGTTATTTAATATTATTAAATTTTGTATATGTTTAAATATTACTATAGTTAATAATTTTTTAAATGTTTTATTTGAAGTTAAAGAAGAGATGAATAATAAGAAACTGAAAAAGATAAAGATAGGGAGAGAAAAAGTGAGAAAGCAAGATAGAAAAAGAGAGGGAAAGAAAAGAAGAAGAGATAAAAGAGAGATAAAAAACAGAAAGAGAGAGAAAAAAGAAAAAAAAAGATAGAATATCAGGTAATATTATTTAGTATAGTTAAATATATTAATAAAAATTGTAAATATATATTATAAAATATTATGAATATTTTTTAATTTTATTAACGATATTTTATATTATTAAATTTAATTATAGTATTAAATATTATTAAATTATATATTAAAATTTGTAAATGTTTAAATACAAAGATAAAAAAGTACGCCAAGCATATAATAAAATCTGAATTTATATGTAACTGAAAGTTTAAATATAAATTTTTACAAAAAGCAGTGATATCCTTCTAAAAAAAATATTGCAAAGGTAAAAAAAGTATGCCAACTATATAAAAAAATCTCAACTTGTATATAACAAAAAGTTTAAATATGATTTTTTTACAAAAAAGTAGTAATATCTCTCTAAAAAGACCTTACAAAGGTAAAAAAAGTACGCCAAGTATATAAAAAAAAATAGTTTAATATTTATCCCTAAAAAAACTTTTAAAATAATTTTTCCTTGAAAAATAACTCTTAAAAAATAAATCTAAAAACAAAAAACCTGTATAAAATAAAAAATCAAAACTAGATATGAAATCATTAGTTAATTGGCCAAATCACCTTAATATATGTTATCAAGGTCATTGTTCTGAGTAATTTTCAAAAGGGTTTAGCCGTCGCTTGTTGTTCATTAAATAATTATTAACAACAAATTTTTCTAAACGTAATTTTTTTTACCATATACATTTTATAGAGCCTATCATAGCAGAATCATTTATTTATATGTCGTAAATCAAACGTGTGAGCGGGAGAGAAGTTCCGTTCCTCCCTCTGCACCCCTATCTCGAAAAAAAACTAATTTAATTTAATCTACATCCGAAAGGTGAATTTTTATTTTAACTAATAATTTTAGTTTCAAATCAGAAATAGGTTTTGGTTAGATTATATCTTCCGGAAGTAGAGCTCTTCGGCAAGGGGGGGGGGGGGCGTAGAACCCACTGTGTTCATGCATATACTTTACAACGTTAGGCGAGATACACCTTACAATTGTTGTATGGATGAGAAAGTGTGTGCGTGAACACAGTAGATTCCGCTCTCCCTACGAGGAGGAGGTTCCATTTCCGAAAGATATAAATTAACTTAAACCAAATTTTAATTTTAATTTATTAATTTACTCCTGTACTCAACAAGACTTAGAAATTCCTATAGTCGCAAACTGTTGTTGAAAGCTTTTAAGAAACTGCGAGAAATAAGTGAAACACATTATTGATAAAGTATCCATTAATTTGGTGGATCCTAATAGTAAAGTTCATACACAAAACATAGAGAGATTATGAAACTTAAAAGTATCTATAAAAGTATCTTTTGATAAGCGTATTGATATTTTTTTTGAAATAATGAGCAGATTATATCCAATTAATAATTAATTTAACATTCTAATATTTTATTTTTAAATCCCTACATCAAAACTTGCATGTTTATTTAAATAAGTAAGTGTGTAGTATACATAGGACTTCAAATTTTTCATTGTCAGAAAATTGTATGTAGAAATCTTGATTTTTATAAATCTTTGTTTGTTAATAACTTTTAAGTAAACAACGAGTGACAGCTAAAATTTTTTGAGAGTTACTTAAGGCGATGACCTTGATAACATATATGTCAAGGTAAAAATCATTGTAGCTGGGTCCCCTTTTGTCAATATTTACCAAAAATTTAAAAAGAACTATTAATAATTCATTAATTTGAAACTCTAAACTTCAAAATATGTTTTTAATTTTTTATTTGCGACAATTTTTCGCTGAGCATCGACATTATTTTTGCGGTTGTAAGAACTGTTTATTCATTGAACTGATAATAAATCAGTTCTATTTTTAGTGCATAAAAATATTATTTTTTTTATATGAGTAAATTATTTATTATTTATAAATTTATTATATATAATATAAAAACTCTAATATGTAAATTATTTATTGATAATTCATAGTTGTCTTTGTAAAATTGCAAAAAAAAAAAAACTGTATGAATGGAAACGTCATAAAGCAGATACGGATGGACGTGCGTATAGCGATTTAAGCAGTGAAAGTATTTGTAACTTATTTTTGAAAAATGAATGCATTGTTATAAAGAACGTTACAAATCATAAAACTTTTATTTGAAATCTTTATCATTTACATTTTCAACAGCACTCGCTCAGAAAGGAAATGTTTCATCCAACAGCCATTAGGGAATAAATAAAAAATATGTATCCTTTATATTGTATATGTGCGTGAGCGTGTGGGTATGTGTGACCTAAACCACACATGTCTAAAGCTCATCAATATTGAAAAAAGACACCCAAATCCTTCCTTTGTAAGTCTTAAATTACAATTCTATTAAAATAAACTCTACCTGAAATTAATAACTAACAAATATAATTTTGATAATCTTTTGAGTCTCTCCATAAAGTTTAATTTTCATGTTTTTTAATTATTTACAATTCGGAAATTATTGATTCCTCATTTTTTGCTAAGAAAAAAATTATTTCCAAAAATAATCTCCATAATCTTTCATTAGCAAATGGTGCGGTGACCCCTGGGACATCCGCTATAAGCAAAGAAAATATAACAAAAAAATAAATTTAGAAGATTATACATATTTATTTTAATATAATATTTTAATATCAGTTTTAACTAGTACAAAAATATTGATTTTCTAAAAAATAAAATCTATTAACTGAAAAATTGAATTGCGTTAAAAATAAAAATTGCTTTTGAATGTCAAAAACGATCCTTCATCTAGAATAAACTTGTGCTACTTACAAAATATACTAGCGTTCTTACAATTGTATATTTTTCTTAACTATAAGTTTTGGCGGTTGAAATTTTAGCAAATCTTATGCTGGAGAGGAGGAGGGAGAGGGCAGAACCAGGTTCTATAAACTTTCTTCTAGAAAAGAGTTTCAGAGTATTCATTTTTCTATACCTGTTTTCTATGAAATGTGATTGTGAACTTTTGTGTAAAATTAAGTTCATTTTTGATATTGGTTTTCAAACAAAAAATAGAAATTATAAATAAGAAATAACTGTGTAATTTAAAGCGCGATGAGTGAGGAAGATCGTGGAGGATTAGTGAGCTGAGACAACTGAAAATGATTGTAGTGGTTCGAATTAGACTAATTCAGTGTTTATTCCAATAATTCCAGTTAATTAACAAAAAGACTTTAACGTTCGTGCGCGAACTAAAAGGGCGAACTAAATCTATGCGGCGCGATCGATAATTCAAGATTGAAAAACGCGAGCTGCAGTAATTTATTTGACTGCTAACTGACTTGTGTCGGTGGTCGCGCGCAAACCGCTTTTATCTTCCCAAGAAGACCTTCCAGAAGATTCCCGACAGTGAATCGACAATTTTGAACACGAAAAACAAGCTGGCGAGAATCTTCCAGAAAGTCAGGAGGCAAATATGTTTGTATTGTGGTCGCCCGTTTAAATCTTAAACGTCGGCCGATTTTCGGGCGTCAAGATTTGCGCGGCGCGCGCACTCTTGCGATTGGCTCGCGATCGGCTTAGCGCTAATTTCAAGTGTGCGAGACGGGTGTGGGATCGATGCTTTGGAATTCAGGATTTATTATCCATTATTATTATTAATTTGAAAAAGTTTTTTCAAAACGTTTTTTTCAAAAAGTTTTTTCACTTTTTCAATAATAACTATCCTAAATGCGCACGCTTAAATGTAAATTAATTAATAATGTTGTTCCGGGAGCTTGAATACATGTGCAGAAAATAATTGCTTATAAAAAAAGAGATGCGGTTGTTGGAAAAAGCAAATAATTTTAGTATTAGTATTCTAAGAAACGATATGACAGGATATACAGAGATACAGCTCAACTTGAACATCAGGCTGTAAGTAAATTACTGAATGATTTCAACGGATTGGAATTTTATTTCGAAATTAGAAAAAAAACAGGCAAGTAAATAAACTATTGTCAAAGATGCAGATGTTTGATCATAGACAAAGCAAATTGGAAAGATACCAAAACAATTTGAGGAAAAAATGTAGAAATCTAAAGAAGCATTTAATGTTTTATCATGAGAAACTTATTTTTGCTAATGTTCCGGTAAATAAAAAAGAGAGTAAATATGCCGATGAAGGGAGACAGCCCCAATGACCTTGATCTTGACATATGTTGTCAAGATCATGATCCTGAGTAACCCCCAGGAGGTTTTAGTCGTCGCTCGTTATTTATTAAAAAGTTATTAACAATCAAATTATACGATAACAACAAGTACATGCATGGACAGGAAGCACGCGCATGCGCACACACACACGCACGCGAGGGGGGGGGATGCAAGGGGGGGCCTTCAACCTACAATGTAGCATGTACTTTGTAAATTGTAAAGCAAGGTCCACGCTGCCTTCCGGCTTACCGGGTGCGGGAGGGAGGCTGATGGCCCTCCTTGCATCCCCCCGCTTACGCGCGAGCGTGTGTGTGTGTGTATGCACTCGTGCGCGTGCTTCCTGTTCATGTATGTCTTGTTCTTATCATATTTTGAGTGTTAATAACTTTTTAATAAATAATGAGCGACGACTAAAACCTCCTGGGGGTTACTCAGGATCATGACCCTGACAAGGTCAAGGTAATTGGGGTTGCCTCCCTTTATCGGCATATTACCCCGAATTGTCTTGTTAAATCATAGTTCAGATCAATTTTATAGAATTAATGGCAGTTAACTTGATATAGTCGGAGTCACTACAGTGGACATTGCGTATGATAATACTATCGAAATTGGATCTTATGTTTATGCAATCAATAATAATACTATCTTTTTGTCGATAGTAATAATAAAAACTAAGATATTATAAAGAATCTAATATTAGTTTAGCCGCTGTATCCGAAAGAAAAAAAAGGATAATATAGAAATCTTAAACATTAATATTTGCGAAACGGTAGATAGTAAGCGATTCGATAATGATTTATCCATATATTTTTTATGCTATACAGAGTGTGCTTAACTATCCGTAGAAACTTTTTAAGAAAATAGAAAATAGATTTTATTAAAAATCACAAAAATTTCAAATGACTAAAACGGATACGCTTTATTATATAGTGACATTTTGAATTTTCGATGCCGATCGGAAATTGGCTATCCAGATTGAAAGTCGAATTTTTTAAATGGAAAATGGCACTTTTTATTGAAGATTTAAATTTTCCGGCGAAAAATAAGAAACTGTTGTCCCAAACATTATATTTTTTTCTAAAATATCTCCATCCACCTTGAAATGACGCTAATTCGAACGCAGTTTTCATCACATTTTCAAAATTATTTCCAGATTATTAATAAATTTTTAATTCTTTGTGTTACTAAAGTTTATTAATCATATTACTACAACTTATCATTTTATAATCATATTATTAAAATAATAACAAATTTATTAAAAATACTTATTTATGTGAATAAAATTATACATATATGTTTATGTGCAATTCTAATTTACAATAAAAAGTGCTATATTCCATTTAACATATTTGGTTTCAAATCTGGATAGACCTCTTTTCTACCCAGCTACATCCTGTTCGTAAATCACACTTTAAAAAACATTTCAAAGTCTGCAAAAAAAAATCATGTTCTATTTAAAAAATTCGATTTTCAGTTTCGATTTATTTCCAATCAGCATCGGAAGTTGAAATTATCATCATACAATAGAGTATACCCGATTTAGTCATCAAAATTTTTGCGATTTTTGATAATTCTTTTTGTTTTATCTTAAAAGGTCGGATGATTAAGGACACCCGATATAAGCATGTAAAATTAAAAAAATAGTTTCAAAATCTTTATATCCAGTATGTCTATAAGAGTCAAAGATTAACTTGGAATTGAAATTGCAATTACATAATATACAAACTTTTCATTTTTACTTAGAAGGTTTTTATACATATGTAAAAAGAGATCACATTCTAATCGGCTAGAACATCATTTAAAATATTGACCCATTGCAATGCTCTCCAATGAACTCTCCAGAAAAAAATACATGAATTCTTAAATCACACGTTGGTTTTTAGAATTGCAAAGTTTTGTTTAGACATTGTAGAAAATAGACTGGGTATGAAACATATTGATATTTTTAGCCTTAAGTGGATCCGTAAGGTCTGTTTAATCAATCAAAACGCGAATATTAAGTTATCGGATTTAATCTTTTTGTTTATTATAGATATCGGCAAATCCTTTTCCATAATTAAAGTATACATAATAACGGAATGCTTTAGATATGATTTCATAAAAAGTGAAAAAAAAAATTAGTTTTGTTATCGGCTTTTGTTATCGGCTTCTGCCGTCAACATTTACTTAATATAAAAGATTTGTAATCTACACGTGCCTAATTGTAAATCACCCACTCGGTATTTCATCAAAGAGTATCGAGAGAACTTAGAGAAATGAGTTTAGAAGCTTTGTAAAAAAGATTATCCAATATAAAATTTTATTTTCGTGCATATGTGTGTGTGTGTGAGAGAGAGATCGAGGCTCAAGAGTAAAACAGAGCAGTGCATTAGCGTGATGTCGCGATAAACAGAGCTGCAATTTTACAGACATAATCGTACTATCTTCGTCTCTTTCATGCGTGTAGAGCAATATACATGCACGCAGAGTACGCACTAACATTATTGCATTTTCTCTACCTTTCTTCTTTCAATCATATACTTTCTCTCTCTCTCTCTCTCTCTCTCTCTCTCTCTCTCTCTCTCTCTCTCTCTCTCTCTCTCTCTCTCTCTCT
>JBCEZX010000049.1:3340064-3351315 GCA_039654345.1 Cataglyphis cursor
TATATATATTGTGACGTTGCCGTTCCGCGTGCGTCCGCCCGATCTCTCCCCGATCGTTGAGCACGGGATACGCGCCCGCGCTAATCGAAAATCGCGAGAGCCGTACCGAGATCTCCAGAGGGGCGTTATCTGTTGGATTTATTTCGCTATTTTTAATTTCTTTTATTATTCTCTAATTACGATATGGGAGTCTTATTGGAGGAGCGAAAAAGCAGCCGGGAAGACAACAATCAAGACAGCTTGGAAGATGAGGGGCGATCTTCGGGAGGACGTGAGACGGGAGGTAATAATTAACAGCCGAATTCCGAAGCGAGCGGCGAGAAGGCGCGAGAGGCCGAGGGGATCCTCATGCCTGAACGCAGGACCGTACGGAGACGTGTCCCCGAAGGACCCAGGAGGAGCTCCGCCGCCGCGAGGCGGGAGAAAAAGAGGTCGTCGAGAGTCGCCAGTGCGTTCCACGATCCCGAGACCCGCCGATGCCCCCTCAGAAGGGCCCTGCGAAAATTATTGATAGCGATCTCGGGGGTGTGCGCACCCCCGATACGATCAGGAGTATGCCGCCCGGCGGCTGCCTCACGATTGGTCGTGATAACACGCATCTCGATTGCACATCCCCGGCTGGCCCGGCGTTACCGATTCTAGATCGCGACGATCATGAGTCAGACTGGCGTGAACGTTAACGTGCGATTGACGTGTTTGGTGCGAGCAATCTTGGCGAGAAAAAGCGAACGAGCGAGCGGTGAGAGATCCCGGCCGAGAGCGAGGAGAGTGTGAGTGGGTTGTGTCTGAATACCGAGAGGACGAGACCGAGCCTGGAAAAGCCGTCTAGCCCCAGGACTCCTAAGAGACGGGTTCATTTCGGTGAGGTTATCCCGTTAGATAAGAGCCACGCGCGTTCGCGATATCGGAATCGCTCGTTCTGCCGTCGTGGCTGCAACTTTGTGTTAATTTTGTGAGCTCAGCTCGGAATTTTGGTGTTTATCGCGTCGTTATTAGCATGATTTCGATTGCGACACGACCACGTCGGCAAGCGATTCGAGCCCTGAAGCGTCTTGAGTATTGGTTTCGCGGATTCAATCAGTATTGCGCGTTTTATACCGCATGTATCATCTCTCTGGATATCGCGGATCGGAAATACGACGTAATATAGAAGTCGCAAAATTTTTCGCCCGTCTAGCGTCTAAGTCATGTATGCGTGAGTAGTCTGTCGTCGAATATGAGTGTGTCTCGCGATTATATATTTCTTTTGTTAGCCGAGTGTGAGTGTTTCGTGCGGATATATTTCTGTTTATTCTTTTTTGTCGAATTATATGCGTGAAATGGATGAGCGATAGAGTTATTTCGCGATTGGTATGTAAAATTGCACAGAGCATTGCGAGCTATATTTGTGCATTGCATGTTTTGGGGTGCCCTGGATGCATGTGGTTGACGTACGGCATGTTAAGATAGCGAGCGATATATTATCGATCCATGAGGAGCCTGATAATCGATTCGGTATAAATGCGCTCGGGCAGAGGCCCGATCGACCTTGATTTAACGGCGTCATATTTTCCGCGGCGCTAAGCTATCTCTAATATCCAGTCTTGCTTCCGTGAATATGTCGTCGCCGAATAACCGCGCGAATTCACCGCCTCTTTATGGTTTATCCATCCGGACACGATTCTTTCAAAGTAATAAATCTGTTATTTTCTTGTTACCTCCCGAGTTTACTCTCATTTTATGTGTATTTGTCGCTCTGTCTTTGTCGCCTCTTGCCTCTATATCGCGTTCGTTCAACATACGCCCTGTCCCTCTACCGTAGGTGAGCTAGTCCGCCCGCGACGAAATTTACTTCTTTCTTTCGCGTCTTTTTCGCGCCTATTTCGCGTATCTAACGAATTGAGACGTGCAAGACCGTATCTGGCGCCCAATTAAAATTCTTAACCTTAAAACTCGCGAGAATGTTAATTGGGCGCCAGATACGGTCTTGCACGTATCAATTCGTTAAATACGCGAGATAGGCGCGAAAAAGACGCGAAAGAAAGAAGTAGATTTCGTCGCGGGCGGACTAGTTCACCTAACGATAGAGCACGGCGTATGTTGAACAAACGCGATATAGAGGCAAAAGACGACAAAAGGCGACATATAAAGACACGTAAAAAAAAAGTAAAATCGTCAAGCGTAACAAAGAAATAACAGCTTTATTAATTTGGAAGAGTTGTGCCCGAATGATTAGACAAAGATAAGTGGTGAATTATTCGGCGACGATAAATTTGCGGAAGCGAGACTGGATATTAGAGACAGCTTAGCGCCGGAAAATAAGACGCCGTAAATTCAAGGTCGGTCGGGCCTATGTGCAATTATACCGGGTCGATTATCGGACCCCTTCTAGATCGATAATATATCGCTCGCTATTTTAACATGCCGTACGTCCACCACATGCATCCAGTGCATCCCGAAACATGCACCGCGCAAATATAGCTCGCAACCGTCTGTACAATATTACGTATCAACCGCGAAACCATTCTATCGCTCATCCATTCCAACGCATATAATTTGACGAAAGAAATAATAGACAGAAATATATCCGCACGAAACACTCTCACACTCGACGGCTAACCAAAGAAATACATAATTGCGAGACACACTCACACTTGGCGACAGACTACTCACACATACACGATTTAGACGCTAGACGGGCGAGAAATTTTGCGACTTCTATATTGCGTCGTATTTCCGATCCGCGATATCCAGAGAGACGATACATGCGGTATAAAACGCGCAATACTAATTGAATCTGCGAAACCAATACTCAAGACGCTACGGGGCTCGAATCGCTTGCTGACGTGGCCGTGTCGCAGTCGCAATTACGCTAAGGACGACGCGATAAACACTAAAATTCCGAGCTGAGCTCGAACGCGAAAATACAAAATTGCGACCACGACGGCAGAACGAACGATTTCGATATCGCGAACTCGCGTGGCTACGGTACAGCGGGATAACCTCACCGGCAACGATGCTCTCTTCCTGGGAGTCTGTGAATCTGGCGGCTTCTCCACATTTAGCCTCGTCCTCGGGATCCGGCCGCAAACTCTCTTGCTATCCTCGCTCTCGTTCGAGATCTTTCCACGCTCGGTCACGCTAGTACTGCTCACAAAAATCGTCCTCGAGACACACATGTCAATCGCACGCTAACGTCCCCGCCATTCTGACCCGGGATCCTCGCGATCTAGAATCGGTAACGCCAGGCCAGCCGTGGATGCGCAATCGGGGTGCGTGTATTATCACGACCAATCGCGCGATAATACGCGAGGCAGCCGCCGGGCGGCACGCTCATGATCGTACCGGGGCGCGCACACCCTCGAGATCGCGATCCATAATTTTCGCAGGTCCCTCTGGAGATCTCGGTACGGCTCTCGCGATTTTCGATTGACGCATATTCCGCGCTCAGCGATCGGGGAATGATCCGTTGGACGCGCGCGGGACGGCAACATCACAACATATACTTATAAATATGGTAACAATATCATTATACTGTTATTACTATCAACTTAATATGCTTTTCTTAAAAGTAGAAAGAAACGAGCAATATTCTCGAGTAAGAAAATAATAAAATAAATAAGTTATAAATTACTCACCTCGAGGTTGCTCTGCAGTCGCTCGATGTCTTTTTGGTTCTCTTTACGACTTTATTTTTCATCTTTTGCTGCTTCTTCTTTGCATATTACGACACTCATCAATCGCATAATTACGATTGTTTTAACACACTTGTGAAATAATAGTTAATTATAATAAATGTAGTACTTTTAAATGTACTTTTCAAGGTATAATCCTACATACAAAGCTCAACCTTTTTACTCAAATTTCATTGTATGACTACAGATATGACTGACAGCAGGCAAGCTGAAGCAGTGATGCCAGAACAAGATCTCAGCTCACTGGCTCGGCAGTATAAGAGATAACGCACACATGCGTGAATCATGTATATGTCGGTACCGGTGAAACGAGAACTCCTTATAGTATCACTGGGTTGAGGGCATATATCATTGTGTTATTTGCAGAAAAGACCGAATTCCTTTGAGTAACAACAATTCGATGTAAACATTAGTACGCCACTGCTAATATGCCACTAGTATCAAGGTCGCATACCGATTGATTTGTTATATAGTCCCGAAAAAAATATATTTAATATATGTATTATTCCCTTTCTAAAAAAAGGAGATATATGTATATTATATTTATCATCATATATTGTAAAAGATACGTATTCTATTTTTTTTTATAATTTATAAATTTATATACGTTTTATTTAAAGCAAAAGAAGAGACGAAGAGGCAAGTGAGAGAAAGAGAGAGAGAGAGAGGGGGAAAGAGAGGGGTGAGAGAAAGAGAGGGGAGGAAGAAAGAAGGACTCAAAGTTCTATTTTTTATTAAATATAATAACAAATATTATTAATATCTTTAATGTTATTTACTTTTATTAATATTATTTTATAGAAAAAGGAATATAATATTATATAATAATATTATTTAATATTATTAATATTATTTATTAATTTATAATTATTGTATAATTATTTATTAATAAATGAATAATTATATTTATAATTATATTTATAATTATATTTATTAATTAATAATTAATAACATTTATAATATAATATAATATAATTAATTAATTAATAATTGATGATGATGATGATGATGATAATGATCATCATCATCATCATCATTATCATTATTACTTAGATATATTTTGATTTTATAATTATTAATTTAATTATTTAATGAATTTTTTATTATAACAAATATTTATATTTATTATTTATATTTATTATTTATTATAACAAAAGGCGCGCGTGCGTAGCGCGCGCTTGTGTTGTTCTACTCTTTGCAAAAATGACACGTAAAAAAAAATTTTTTATACATAAAAAATTTGTATACCAAGCACACTTTATGACGGCTACATTATTGCATAATGCACTAATAGCGTCACAATTTTTAAAACAATATTCTATGGGATTATCAAATTTATAAAAAAATACAAAAATAATAAAAATAATAAATAAATAATAAATATAATTATAAATAAATAAAAAACGACATAAGAATAAATTCTTGTGAGGTATTCCTGGGTTTGGCAAAAAGCGAGATATGATTATTTTGATTTATCAGGTCATCATATTGGATCCGCCATTTGCAATATTCCATAATTCTATTGGATTTGCTTTTAGCAATATGTGAAACCTCTTATTCATGTCTAAAACTCAAAAATAGCTTTAATACCGTGAGTTTAGAGGTAACAAAAATTACTTATGTTTATAAATACAAGGGATTTCCATCCTTACCTAAACTTGCACCATTGCCAATATAGAAAAATACGTGTCTATTATTTTTGATAGCTTTACAAGTATACCAAATTTCAATAAAATCGGCGAGTCATACAAAAGTTTGTTAGTGAGTCTATTTAAAACATAATGTAATAAATAATCCTACTTGTAATTTCGAATTTTCGAAAATTCCATTTCTTTCTGTGAATCATAGAACGATTAAGAGAAATGGATCCAGAGCGTTGGAGAAAGCTATATAATTTCATTCATATTAATTTCATTCCTATTTTCAAAATTAGATGTCATAAAAAAAGAGTGTAACGGAATCGCTACGGAGATTAATTGGACTAATTTTCACATTTTCATCAAATTGATATAAAATCACAAATCTTAATGACTACTGGAATGCAATGTACTCTAGACAATTTTTCGATTGTTCTGCACTTGGAAAGAAAATATAGGTATGCACAATCTACAGCATTAATTAATTAAAAAAAAGGGGGTATTAATTACTTTTTCCAATTTTTAAATTAACAGGTGTCGTTGGTTATTTCGTTGTGAATTATAGCCGTTAGTTATTATGCAACAATCTTAAAACTTCGATTGAGTCATGTAATGATAAAACTGTGATTACTCCTCATGGAAGTTATTTATATACAATGATTAAATATATACAATGATTAATAATGCAACAAAATGATCTATTTTTATTTTCATACATTGTCAAATGTAAAAGATTACATATAAAATCATGTTGATTAAAGAAACGCGTTCGGATTGATTTATCCTATAATACCCTTAATATTAAATTTTGTTGTCTTTATTTTATTTATAGCGTTTTTGAGTGATACAGGTTTGCTGACATAGAGCGATTTACGGGGAACATCGAAAATAGGTTTTAAATGTGATTAATATAAATAAGACATTAATGATATAAATATTATAAAATACATCTTGCTCAACGCTACTTCAGCTTTAAAGCACAGAATTTGTTGCTCTTATTAATTAATTAAACGCTTTATTTGAAGTCTAAAAACACACACAGAGCTTATAACATCATTAATCGCTCTCACGATTAATGATAAAATTGTATCATTTGAAAACGCTATTACAAATTTGTATAATCTTAGTAAAAAAATAATTAGCAATTAATTTTAATATAATTATCATTATTGTTATTATTAATATTATAATATAATAATATAATAAGCTTTATTGTGCAGCAATTTTTGACAAGAACAATAGAGAAATAAGACAAAGTATTAAAAATTGTTGCGGAAAAAAACAAAGCGGCAGCCGGCAGACTGATATGATGCCCAACCCGAACAGTTCAACACATATTATTATTATTACTAAAATAATGAAAATTTTTATTAAGTTCTATAATTATCTTCCCACCTCTCATCTTTTGGCAAAATTCAAAACTATCATTTTATATAATTATTATGATTATTATCAGAATAATAAATTTTACTATATCTCTAACAACATATATATAATGTATTTTTTATGCAGAAAAGTATTATTTTATGTTTAGTCTGCTCGCCTTTGTCTTCGATTACCATTTCCAGAAGTATGCAAATTTTAGATCTACTGTATCGATAATATAGAAGACGTAAGACATAAATGCATTTTTTAAATACAAATATTTATTTAAATTACAAAAAACGACTTTTCCAAAATGAAAATAACAAAGATATCATCCTCAAATGATTTTTAATCGATTCCATTCATAATACACGTTAAACATAGTCGCTATCTGCTAACTTAACGCTCGATAAAATTTTGTTAATAGCAAAAAAAATTACTACCCAAATGTTTAAATGATTACGACCAAGAACAATTATTACATACGCCTGAGAATATTCAACAATTTCGCAACTTTATTGAAGATGATCGAGGAATAACTGTTCGTGTAATTAGTAAAAGAATTAGTATAATGACATACTTATGGAAGTGTGCAAACAACATTGAAAATGAGTTACGATTTTAAAAAATCACTGTACGATGCCTCAAATTTTGAGCTCAGAAGGCTGTAAAAACTGAAATCTCTCAGAGGCTTTGGATCACCATATAGGAGACGCATTTCTTATGTGCATTCTCACATATGTATTTGTTTAAACCTCTTAAAAAAGTTTTAGTGGGAGAAAGATTTTCCCTAACATCGATGAAGTGGAAGACTTTGTGCGCAATTGACTTCGTACTTGTCCTGCTATTTTTTATGAAAGGATAAAAAAACTCCCAATGCATGGCAAAATATGTGAACATTAGATGCTATGTAGAAAAATAATTTTGTGTTAATTTTGATGTGTATTAATCAAATAAATAACTTTTTAACAAGTCTCGTTTATATTTGATCCATCCTATAATTAAATGAATGGACGACGACAAACATTGTATATTTTAAGACATTTTTGCAATTGTCTAATATAATTCAAATATATATATTTTTTTTAATTTTTATTGCCAAAAAGTATTTTTAGATCGTTTATAATACACAATACACTACCAACATGTTAAAAAGATAAAGCGAGTATTAAAAAAAAGCAATATTTTTTATGTGAATTAGATAAAAATTCTCGATATATGTTCTGCGTTCAACGAAAGCACTAATACAAATAGATCTTGTACTTTCGAAAATAACTCTTAACATTTATAATGATTGATTTGGTAAATATTTAGATTAACGTACCCACCTCCAATGACTTTGACCTTGACATATGTTATCAAGGACATGATCCCGAGTAACTTTTCCTTATAAATTTATCGGCGGTCTCTTATAGTTTTTTAGATATTTAATATTAAATTTTGACAGTTTTAATGTATTTTCCGTAATTATTTACTTTTAGAGGAGCACCTTTGTGGTCAGAACGATCTTGACATTGACATATGTTGTCAAGGTCATGACCCTAAGTAACATAAAAAAAATTTTAACCGTCTGTCGCTAATCATTAAAAAGTTATTAACAAAAAAGTTTGAAATATAATATTTATCAAAAATAGTCTTTAAAAACACAAGTCTGTGAAAAAACACAGTTGGAATCCTTATAACTTGTGAAGAGTATATTACATTTCAATATGTAATATCAAATTAATAAAGATCTTCTCTCCACCTAACAAAATCTTTACTTCCAGAAAGAAAGTGTTATTAGAAACGTTTGATCGTCTTATATGCCTCTCGTGGCAGTTTTTTAACTACGGAAAAACAGTTCGCCACGGAGCCATCTCGCGGTATAATGGCGGTACTTATCACATGGGTACTATCGTACCCATATATAATACTCGCGAGAAAATGTATTTGCAATACTTAAAAAGAGGAGCGTGGTGCGCTCAGACATCAGGGTTTTTGACCACAATATAAAATTAAATATTAAGTTTTTTCAACATTTTTTAGAAAAATAAATATATAAAAGATTAAAACTTGTGAAGATTGTATGTAAAACTCAAAAAAATGAAAGTTTTACGCATTTTATATATATTAAAATGGAATTTATATAGAATTTATGAAATCAAGAGATACGATAGTGTCTCGCACCAAATATAGCGAGGCACACCGTGTATCTATGTGCACTCGCACATTTGTCGGTCAGACATTTACAGTCTTTTACCTGATTTTCAGACCTTCGAGATCGCTCGATCCGATTCTTACGCCCGTAAGGCGTTGATTTCGGGATATTTAGGATAGTTATTGCGTCCTTCCTTGTGATTCATCCTTCCGAGAGTCTGGACGTAATATTCTATTTTAAATTTATTTAACAGTTGTTGCGTCCTTCCTTGTGACTCATCCTTCCGAGAGTCTGGACGTAACACTGTTAACGACGATATTTCTTATGAAAATTAAAATGAAAATTAATTTGAACTTTGTATTGCAATATCTCGTAGGACACGTATAGACAAGAAATAATAACACTTTTATTATTGTAAATTGATCCCAAGCTATCCATTGAGCCCACTTGATCAGTACAGCAGTTGAGAATCGATAATCTGAGCATGGGCGTCCGCAGAATTTTTTCCAGGGGGCATACTTCACTTTCAGATTAATTTTAAAAAATGTATACTTTAGTAGGGTAGTAAGGCCGGTTCTAACTCACCTCGTTTTTAAGAACCAGTTGTAAGAGTAAGAGAGAAAGATATATGAAAAAGTAAGATAGAAAGATATCTCGGAAGGGAAGCGACGGCACGGCGGAACGGCAGGGGAAGTACGTATGGCGAGAGAGGCATGGGGCGGGAGGGAAGCGCGCGTGTCGTCGATGGCGAGGGGTGGAGGAGGGGGCGAGGGGGATTTCGGAGGACGAGCCGCGGTTTCCTTATCGGCGCCGCTTAGTAAACGATTCTATTTTATAAAAGAGATAGCATACGGTTATAAGATAAGTTAAAAAGAAGCGTGGAAATAATTAACAATTTTTATATAATAATATTTATTTAAAATAAAACATGCGTATAATATAAAATGTGTGTTTGTGTACTATAGTGTAATGTATATTGTGTAATATAAAAATTATAATATAAAAACTTTAATATAAAAGTGTAATGTATATTGTGTAATATAAAAATTATAATATAAAAACTTTAATATAAAATTTTAATATAAAATACATTTATAAACCGCGAATCGCGAACTCTTCCTCCCGATCTTCCTCCCATTCCTCTTTCAAATTTTCATCCTCCTCTCCCTCCTAATTATCCTCTTCCTCCTCCCAATTAGCCTCTTCCTCGTATGGCTCCAGGCCGAAAAGCGGTTTTAAATAAAATATGTCCGTAAATTGTAACGGATGGACGCGCGCGCATTCGCGGGCTTCGCGAGTGTCGCCCCATAAATGGGCATGCGACCACCGTACGTTGGCTCGCCACCACCGCGTGTATCGGTGGTGAATGGCATCGATTTGTACAAACTGAAATATATTAATTAATATTACACATAATGTATACGATACGTATACGATTCGTATACGAAAAATATTAGATACTACTTACCGAATTGCGACGAAACATTTTAACGCATTAAACGTTACGACGGTCGAACGATTTATGACGGACGCAGAAAGGGCGTATCTCGGATACTCGACCGACCTTCCTCGTCGTCGAAGGAAACTTTCTTCCTCGAACGCGAAGCGAGACGAGCGGTCGCCGCGTTATTTTAGATATCTTAAATAATTTATTTTTTAACGCATCGCGCGATAAAATTTATTGGTATTATTACGCGAACTAATCTTCTTCGTTCGCCGCGACCGCGATAAGAGCGAAGCGTGACGCGAGACGAGAGCGAGGCGAGATGAGACGTTTCGCGAGACTAGTTAGAGAAGGATAGACTATGCGTGGGAAAGGAAGCGTGGAAATAATTAACAATTTTTATATAATAATATTTATTTAAAATAAAACATGCGTATAATATAAAATGTGCGTGTTTGTGTACTATTGTGTAATGTATATTGTGTAATTTAAAAATTATTTAGCCTCTTCCTTCTAATTTTCCTCTTCTTCGTATGGCTCCAGGCCGAAAAGCGGTCTCAAATAAAATATGTCCGCAAATGAACGCGTATAAAGGATTCTCCATTCTTTCTGCAAATAAACAACTGTTATTAACGAATAAATTTTTAAAAAAATTTTACAAGTTATAAGATCGCGCGAATACTCACAGCGCGACGCGTTCTCGTTATCGCTCACCGATGGTTCGGCTCCCTCGAAGCTGACCGATGGTCCGATTTCCTCGTAGCTGACCGATGGTCCGACTTCCTCGTAGTCGCGATCGCGAGAGTCGCGCAACGCCCCGCGAACTCTTTTGGCCTGCATCGCTATCGTTCTCGTTTTAGTAATTAGATCGAAGAGCGTCTCTCGTGCGATCTTAGCGGAATCCTCTTTTTTTTTTTTTATATACGAGGTCTGTTCAAAAAGTATCGCGAATTTTGAATTTCCGCGGGCTACGTATATTTGATTTTTGATTTTT
>JBCEZX010000049.1:3438700-3451071 GCA_039654345.1 Cataglyphis cursor
ACAAAAAAATCAAAAATCAAATATACGTAGCCCGCGAAAATTCAAAATTCGCGATACTTTTTGAACAGACCTCGTATATATATCTCATGTGTGCTTGAGTTCCAACTTTTATTACTTTTCAATTCTTCATCAAATCCAATCTCTTGTCTTTTGTTTTCTTTTGTATTTATACATCTTCTATTATGTATTCATATATCTTATTGTCTCTCTAAGAATGTTTTCTATATTATTCTGTTTTTCCTCAATTGTTTGTCACATCTTTATTCATTTTGGCATCCATTATTACTAGCAGCAATTCTTTTATCTATGAGCATATGATCTGGTAAATTATACCTTTGGACTAATCCACATTTTTTCATTAAATTTTTTGTGTGCAAAGTATGTTAAACTAATAACCATGTTTCTGCTTGTGAGAAAAAAAAATGTACAGAATGTGCCTAAGCACCAAACATTTTTTAAATGTGTCCATCGACCTTGAAATGATTTTTAAAATGTGATGGTACGAACAGAATGTAAATATTTTAGAAAAAAATGTTTGAGACGAAATTTTTTATTTTTTGTTGGAAAATCCAAATCTGCAATAAAAAGTGCCACATTTATTTAAAAAATTTGACTTTTGCTCTAGATAGCCCATTTCCAGTCGGCAATGAAAATTGAAAATATCGCCATACAATAAAGCATACTCGATTTTTCGAGCCACCGAAATTTGTGCAATTTTCAATAAAATCCACTTCCCTTTTTTTAAAAAGACCTGTATTGGATTGTTAGGGATACCTTGTATATACAGTAAAAAATTTTAATTATAAAAAATATTAAATTATAAAAAGTTATTTTTATTATATTTAATAAAAAGTTTTGTGTAACTATTGAAGTTGTGTAACTATTGAAAAATGATCTTAATTCAATACTTTATAATCAAGTTCAAAAATTAGCGCACTCATGGTTATCGTGAATAATATAAATGGAAGATACATCAAATTCGACTAATCAATTTTCTTTATACCGTTCACGATTCGTGAATTACTAATCAAGAATTGTGAATACGCGCATAGTCTAGCGCTAGCTTTAAATGTACTAGCCGAGCACCGACAGTAGTAATGCTGTAACTGTACTGGTTTATCGCTGCAAAATCAAATGAGGCGTCAAGTAACCTATTGTTATCTAAGAAATCTAATTCTAAAATCTTGTCTTTCAATTTTATTCTGTACATAAAATAAAATCAACATGCAGTTAATAAAACTATCATTAAAAATTAGACAATTATTTTGAATTTATGGACACATGGTTGGATTCGAAATGCATATATGTCTATGTAGTGAGTCTTGTGGTGTTTCACTTGGTGAACGCTGCAAACATGAGATTTTTTATATATAACAAATTTTTATTTAGTTAGTGCAATTTTATAATATCATTATTTTTGAAAGAAATTAAAACAACTATTTTGTACAACTGTTTTCGATTAAAATATTTGTATAATTTTTTATTTTCGGTTTCTGCAATTATTTCAGATCATTATTTTTGTAAGATATATGTGAGAAATTAAAACAATTATTTTGTACGCACAATTTCTTTTGATTAAAATATTTTTTTAAGTTTTATTTTCAATAATTTAAAATGACACTATTGTGTGTGCAAATTAAATTAAAATAACCATTTTATAAATACATATTACAGTTTTTCATAACTGGCGCCTGTATTTGGCGCATTTTTTACCTTTATTTAAAAAAGTAAGTTTCTAGGGATATTATTTTTTTGTTGTAATATTATATATTCACGTACACAAAAATAAAGACTCCATAATAACATCCTTCTATTTATATGTATAAATATATATCTACAGGATGTTTCATCAAAAGTGACCATCCTCTTTTAAACTAAAAAAGATAGACCGTAACAAATATATATATCAAATTAAATAACTTAAATTTAACTCTATTATATGAGTATAGTGATTGCTTTCAAAAACTGTCTGTGTTACCAAACGGAGAAATATGCATAATTTTTTTATAATAATGTAAATATTTCGATATAATAAAAAGTTGAAGATATGTTATAATAAATAATCACATTTGTTACTTTATTCGATAAAAGAAAAAATATATATGGATCCGATTCGAGGTAAAACAGAATTTGATATATGTCTGACATTGGATGAAAAAAAGTTATAAATTAAATGTAAAAAAAGTGTATAAATATATATGATAAATATTCATATTAGGTTACACCTCACGGATGACTTTGACTTTGACATATGTGGTCAAAAAGATGACTCTGAGTAACTTTTCCTTATAACTTAATCAGCGTTCTCTTATAGTTTTTGAGATATTTAATGTTAAAGTTTTACAGTTTTACTGTATTTTAGGTAATTATTTACTTTTAGAGAAACACTTTGATGGTTAGAACGACCTTGACCTTGACATATGTTGTCAAGGTTATGACCCTGAATAACATAAAAAAATTGTAGCGGTCGGTCACTCATTATTAAAAACTTATTAACAAAAAAAGTTCGAAATATATCAAAGTACACGCACGCACGCACGCGCGCACGCACGCACGCATGTAGCATGTACCTTGAATGTTGTAAAGCGAGGTCGTCCCTGCCTACTGGGGATGTGAGTGTGGGAGAGGGGCCAAAGGCCCCGCTTGCACACCGCCGTGTATGTGTGTGTGTGTGCGCGCGCGCTTCCTGTCCATGCATGTACTTTAGTATATTTCAAACTTCTTTTGTTAATAACTTTTTAATAAACAACGGGCTCCAGTAAAAGTCCTCAAAAAGTTAATCACATAGGTTGATCATGCGATGAATCACATGCGTTGAACATTAGCTTATTACCTTGCTTTGCGTGGAAAGTAAAGAAACCTAAAGAGCTTTGCATCTGAAAATGTAAACAAACACTTTTTCTACGTCTGATCTACGCAAATACAATGTATACAACTTTTATTTTTCCTTATTTTATAATAATTTTAATAATTTTATAAAAATTATTAAAGTTGTGAAATTTGAAATCACATATCTCGAAAATTATAAGAGACCGCCGATTAATTTATAAGAAAAAGTTACTCATAGGGTCATGTTCTTGACAACATATATCAAGGTCAAAGTTATCGGTGAGATGTAAACTAATATGCATATTTACCATATATTTTGTGTCAAACAAAGAAGCATAACGGAAATGCTTTTTATTACTTGTAAGTTAAAAGATACATATATTTTGTCTGATCGCATAAAAAAAAACAGAATAATGTAATATTAAAAAAATCTATTTTAACATATTGTAGGAGCGAGAGAGAAAGAGAGAAAGAAAGGAAAAAAGAGAGAGAAAGAGAGAGAGAGAGAAAGTGAGTAAGTGAGTGAGGTGAATGAAGGAGAGAACGATAGTTATAACAATTCAATGTGTGTATATATATTAAATTTTTTTTTATAAAAAATAACAAGGTAATCAATTTTTTAATAGGCTTAATAGGCTTAATTTGATAGCTTGGTTTCATATTATGTATGACAAATATGTTCTTTTCTTTTACTCCAAATGTTTTATAACAAAGACTATGGAATGCATAATCAGTTTTTATATTTAAGACCATCATAAGTACAATCTTAAGATGTCATAAATCAATCACAGAGCCATATTAGTTTAAGACATTATTTAAGACGGTCTTGAAATAAAAATAGTCTACGGACTATCAGACAATACAGTCAGCACGGTCGGTACACACACATATATACAGGATGTCCTCGACTACCTGTACACCTCTTTTCTATCAAAAACTAAGCATTTTAGAAAAACGTTTTGAACAAAAATTGTATGGTTTTGAAGAGAACATAAAATGATGTCATTAGTTTGACCTTGGATGACATCATTAAGATCAAATCAAGGACATCTTTAATTTCTTAAATGGAATCCCCTATTTTTTATTGCATATTCTTATAGCTTATGTCGAGTGCTTTTCAAAACACTATAATAAAGTTGTGTCGATTTTTCGCGTTGACCGTCACGGAATAACTCGGTCGGGATCAAGGTCCGGAGCGGAGAACAAGCAACGAAATACACGGGGTTAGATAAATAAATAATGGTTTATTGTTCGTCCAAATATAACTTACAATGTATGTGTGGGTGTACGTGGGTGTGTGTGTGTGTGTGTGTGTACGGGGCACGCGAGTGTACAATTCGTAGCTGGTGTGGTATACACGGTGTGCGCTTGTGCAGGCGCGCGCGCACGCGTGTGTGTGTGTGTGTGTGTGTGTGTGTGTGTGCAGCACGTTTGTTCGTCAGTCGCGTGTACAGTGAGCTCGGGTGCACGCCTAGGATGCACCTGAGAACGGCGCGGTTACGTGTTGCGTCGGAACGCGATGCGCGAGATTCGATATTCGCGATACGGGCGATCGATAGGTGGTGTCACCCGTCGGGTCGACGGTTCGATAGCACTCGGCAGTGTCCCCGCGAGGGGCGAGTGCTTCGCAGCTGGCGAATTGCGTGCTTCCTAATTCAGCGCGTGGGCGGTTTTACGGTCCTCGGTGCGGTTTCAGCCGCCGTAAAAATGGCGAGTTTCGGCCGGCGGTGATGACTCGCGGAATATCTTGAGATAATCCGGGATCGGCGGGAGCGGTTCGCGGATGGATAGGAGCGTCCGGCAGACGGGAATATCCGTTGATGGCGGGTAAATTCCCGCTAGAAATATTGACGGACGATCGCAGATTTGTTTGGAGACGCTTTGCTGCGGGATACTGGAAAGGCGGAGCCTTCAGCAGAGGCGGAGTACTCCCAACCTCGATCTCGCTTTTCAAGGTTTCTTCAGGAGCTCTGAGCGTCTTACGACTTCTTCGACTTCAGAGACGGCGGAGAAGATTCTGTCTTTTTAATGCGTTGAGAGCGCTTATTTATACCCATTGTCGGCGGTTTCGCGTCGGCGCGATAATTGTTTATTAACAATTTGGTTGAGCCCGTTCGCGACTCGGGAATATTCGGAAACGGTTGGAGCGGTTTCCCAAGCGCGCGATTTGTGCTCCGGTACGGTGTGCTTAACCGGTGGCATAAATACAAATATAAATAAATATACATGTTCGCTCAACGGTTTTACACAATGGAGCGCATAGCGCCTTCGTTCTATGGTCCCGTGACTGTTGAGCGTGGGATTGCGGTTTTTTACGCGCGCTTTGGCCCGACCGATAGTCATCGGGCGGCGGTATCCGGCGGGTGGACGGCCGGGTAACGATGTACGAATCGTTACAAAGTATTTTTTTATTAAGAATTTTTTGAGTTATTTTGTATCTTAGTCTGTCATATTTTAGTATAAAATATAAAATATCTCGAAAATTATTTAGTGTTCGATAATTGTATCATAATACTTTTATGTACAGAATAATAAGATGAATATTGATCGCTATGAACTTGATTTCTTCAACTGTTATTGAGGTATGATAATTTGAGTTACTCTCAACTGATCGACTCGCGTATAGATACCCATGTACCTCGCTATTGCTGTGTCGTGACTTGACGCGAGACATTACCGTGTTTCTTGATAAATATCGAGCAAAGTATATCGTATCCGAAATCAATGGCAAAGAGACAGCAAAAATCAAATATGATATGCTATCACGTTGTAAAAATACGGCAAAATGCTGCATGATTTATCATCTATCATAAATTAAATATTATTAATAATAATATTACAAATAGGCTTTAAGTATGAATAATAAAAAATGGTTGCATGAAAGGCAAATAAGAGTCGGATGTGAATTAATACATCATTAGTTAATAAACCGTAAGACGCAAGACATTCTTTACATTAAATTCGAAATTCGGACGTTTCGATCCTCTTTTGGATTATCTTCATCGGGTCAATATAAAAATAATAAAAATGATTTTGAGTTCCGACATTCGGTCTCACCTTTCGTCTCCACAGTGAGTCTCCTATCACTTCCGGCGGTTAAGAGAAGGTGTGTCCCCGATATTGGACATACCATAATAACACTGGAGGGAACACAAGCTTGTAAAAATTTCATCGAGAGAAAAAAATAAAAAAACTTATAAATTAACGAAGAGACTCACCAAAATTGGTTGAAAAGAAAGTGAGAGCACAGTGTCATAGTCAAACGACATATGACGATACAAAACAAACTAGACAGTAACAGTATACAGAGCAGTGATGCGCTACCGTGGGATTTTTTCCCGCGTGGGAATCTCCGTGCGCATGTGTAAGCTGACGTCACAGCTATACGTCACGCGTTAGCACAGATGTACTAGCTAGATGCAAGTTAGGTGCGTAAGGGTTCTCGCTTCTCTAGTTTTCCCGCGTCTTTCTAGTGAAATAATAACGCGTGTAGTATGTCGACTGTGTTGTTATTAATAAGTGTAATATTAAAGTAATATTAAAAGTGTGTGACAATAAAATTCAAAGCTGTGAATATTTTTTTTGATGACAAGATTATAATTATATATATTTAATGTATTTTTTTTTTAATAGAAACATTTCTTGATAGAAATATTCCTTACAAATTTCTTCATATTTCTTTTATCGCTTGGGCAGGGTCTAACGATATCTTATATTTCATCGAACTAGGTACATTAGTGAGCATACATAGCGTTTACTTAGTGCGCATGCGCGGCTTTATTCCCACGACAACGCATCACTGACATAGAGCAGTACATCAAAACAGGGGCTGCACAATAAATGGATTAGCTTCACCGTCGAACCACTCGATACCATGATAATTACACGTGAGCCAATTGTTCTCGCGTTTCGCTTTTTCCGATAATTCGCCAAATGGATGCGGATAATTTAAGGATGCGTCAATTGCGACAACAGCGACTTCTTTAGGGACAAACTTCTCTTCAACATCGCGGAAACCTTGTATGTCGACGACTATATTCATATTGTCACGGAAACTGAAGCGCTTTCGTGATTTAAACTCTTCGCAAAGCTTTGCGATGTTCGTTTCTCGAATCAAATGAATGAATTTATTTTTGTTACTTTGCACATCTTTTTGATATTTTAGTCAATGCCGTCACCGGCGAGTTTGATCGAGCGTGGAGAGAGAAAAAGGTGAGAAATTTTCTAACTGATTGTGTATTATGTTGTAATGGACAAATACACGAGTGTGCGATAGCTAACCGGCAAAATCGACGATGACTTGATAAGACGAGTCAATTTCTATAACATTATCGAATTCAATAAATAATATAGTTAACGGTCTCGCTAAGAGCCTTTTCGAATTGCACTTCTAAGCGCAAACTGCCGTGTCTCACGAGATTCCAGTGATATAAATGCCGACAAATCGGGCGTGAGATCAAAAGCGAATAGCGTAACCTTTGGAATAATCGTCTTTACTTATAGAATTTCTTTCGTTCAAAAAATGGATACCCGTTCCGTGAAGAGCGTTTGATAAGCTTCGACATAAAGCGGTTCTTCCGACGTGAAAATCGGTTATAGCGGTTTACTGAAAATTTGCATACCATCGACGTACAGGGAGAAGAAATTTATTCCGTAATTTTTAAAATTACATAGATTTAATTTTCTATCACCGTTAAACGCTTTATTATTGACAAAATTACTACTATTCTTTTCGGAAGTTGATCTAGTATTACATTATCTAACAATTCGCCCACAATACCGCTATGTATCGTGAACGTTTTAACTTCGTGAGAGGATATTTGGCTGTAACTCTGCTCAACATTTTAACATGTGCTAGCAACAGTCCAGCTTATCTTTGCCCTTCTCACAAGCAAGTTTGCGTCCAGTATATAAATTTTCGACAACGAGCCGTTACTTTCCATGAGGCAGAACGAATCTTTTGAACGGATGAGTCTTAAGCGTACTTCTACGCCGTTAATTAAAAATTTGTCTTGATTGAAAATATCACAATAGAGATGTCTTATGAGATCCAGTCCTCTTCGAATATAATGAGCGCGTCTCACAAGAACGAAACTTGCCGTTTTTTGATTTCAGGGGTTTGTCCATTCGTTTGGGAGTATCCGTGTCCCATAGACACGAGGTTAGATGGGAAGTTTTTGCTGGTGAAGAATAATTTAACAACGCCTCAATGTACACGCGGTAAGCGTAAGCGTTGTTTCGCGGCGATACTTTTGATTGAAACATCGATCTGATTGAAGATGGAAGTATATGATTTACGGGGCCTACATTATCCGCTGCTGCGCTGCCGCTTGTCCCCGTAGCATGTCCCGCGGAATCACCTGACGTTTCTACACGTACGTGAAAACTCAGCATGGTGTGCGTGAGATCTAAATATTCTTCTCTGTGGCCGGAAATGACGAATTCTATCGTCTGAGAGCAAAGTCACGGGTTTGTAATAAATCCATTGTGAACTCTCGATATTAGTTTGCGTAGGCGGTAAGGAGAAGAGATCAAGTTCACTTTTTAAACACTCGTTCGAATGCGTGTGAAGAAAGGATATGTTTTTAAAATCGCAAATTTTTACTTTGTCGTCATTGTAATTACCGCTTTCAAATGTGCTTAGAATACTATCGTTTAAGAAAATATGTCGAATACGGCGCTCTTTTTACCAATTTTATGGCGGATCGCGGATATCTTAAGCCTTTTCATTGCTTTCCTCTTCCTGATAACACTTGCCGACGTGTATTCGTTCTTTCTTTCTCCGCGTCTTGATCTTTGATGAACTTTTCTTAGTTGTCCTATGACGTTTACGCAATCCCGCAGATTTAGCGATGCGCGTATTGAGCCCGACGAAAGGAAAAGCTACATGCATTTTCGCATTTGCCTCATATCCCAAACCTTTCATACGTCTCTACTTAAATATGGTAGTACATGTCTGAGCAACCCCCCGAGAAAACTACCGATACCGTGATCACGTTGATAGGGTGATTCAACGAAAACTCGCGGAATTCCGCCATCGCGACTACTGCCATTTTGTAATTTATCGTAATACATCGAATAATAATCCATAACGTTCAAATTTTTTTTTCTTCTTTTATCGTGGATATAAAATATTTTTGTAATATCTAGTTGATCGTCTAAAGTGCAATGTCACCGTTAACGTTTCGAATTCGAATAGTATATTCTGTCCCAGCTGATTTCTTATATCTATTTCGATTGTACGAAAGCATGTTTGGCGCAGGGCTATGTATTGCGCGGGTGAAAAATGCTTTACCTGCATGGATGCAAACGCGTAGTCGTTTCGAGCATCGTGTGTGAGTGACTATTCGTAGAAGAGGAGATTGTACATCGCCCATAATATAAGGTTCGCAAATATCGTAATAGACAAAGAGTTTATCGGAAATACTGCGCAACAAACTAGTCAATTCGTTGGCTATTACCATGCGACAACGCGGGAGTACGTAAAATAGCAACAACTTCATCGTAAACCCACACTGTAAAACGTCAGATATAACAAAACTACTTTCTTTAAGTTTAATGAGTTTCTTCGTATTTTTCTGTATATCAATGCCGGTTTCGTAAAATCATGTTGGAAAGCTTTGTGGAATAGGATCGCTATCGAGCTGAATCAGATCTCTATGCTTACCATGTATGTCAAAACCAAGTATTCGCTGAAATTTGTCGAAGAAATTTACATAATGAGTTATATCGCATTTCTCTTCTTCAAGGAAAGTTTTATAATGATTTTACCACCAATGACAAATTCCAATCGCCAAACGATATGCGAAGTCACTGATTTGACTGTATAATTCACAGCCTCTATAATATCGCGTATAGTCGAGTAAATACCCGAAGATACTTGCACTTTCAACGTTAATTGTTTTATCGCGCTCTGTAATATCGATGAATCTCATTAACCCTTCGCCGAGGCGTATATATAAAAAACTACACGAAAATTGAATCTCCATAAGCGCTACTTGCCAGCGTCCGTGCAAATCTACACGCTGATACTTGGATACGTACATTGGACACCGCACGATTGGACACTGTATGATTGGACATCGCATGATTGGACAGCGCATGATTGGATACGACAATGGAGACATGACAGAGGAGCTCCAAAGCTACAGCTGCGGTGATTATATCATGGCGTTTGTAATGATGCATCCCCCCATCGTTCCCGACATGTCGCCCGTCGGAAATCTGCCGCCCAGCAGAACACCAGCCAGGCAAGGGCAGAGACGCTTAGCGCCCTATTTTTAATAAAACCAAACACGGCCGGTGCACCACGACCCGACCGCCGAGCAGCGCCGAGCGCTCTCGAAAAGCGCCGAACGCCCCGAGCTAAAAATCCCGCATCGTTTCCCCGATCCCAAGGGGGACGTTAAACGACGCGGGTGCCGTCATCCGACGGGTATAAAAAGCCCGGCAGATCCCAGATCTGTACCAGACCGGTACCTGATTCCGCTCGAGCAGTACGCACGAGACTGCTTCAGAAACCGCTCCAAAACCATCAAAAGACAGGGAACCGGAGGTTGACGCGTTCGCAACCTCCGTCGAGGATTCTCGACTATCTGCTCCAGAGACGAATTCTTTCACGAAACCTCCGTAGAGACCGAGAGTGGACGAGATCGCCACTCTTCTCGAGTATTCTCGAGCTTTACGATCCTAACACCTGACCGTCCGAATTTTGCGCCACGACGCATCCCACGAACCTTTTCTGGGAATACGCGCCGCGTCACCGATATCGACGCTTGCACCGACTGCAGATCGCTGCACTGCAGTTCACGCCGACCACCCGGCAAGATACTGTATGCGCCCTCGCGCCTACCTGTAAACACATCGCACCGCGAGATATCGAATGCGATCTCGCGCCTTGTAATAAAGTGCTCGCGAAAATACACTGTAGCGGCTTCACCGCCCACACCACCGCACGCCTCGCGCCTATAAACACGCGCCGACAACATGCGCCCACTTTGCCGCGCGCGCCTCGCGCCGGGTCTTTTAACGAGACGCGCAAAAACTTTATCTAGACCGGCGTCACAACATATCGAATACTATCAAGACAATTGTAACAACTGACCATTGCCACATAGAGACAAATAAACGACGTATCTTTCACGTATCGTCTTATCATTGTGTTTCGACCCTTTACGAATCCTGATTCCGATTGCGTTGTCCGCGCCCGCAAAATCGCTCATGAAGCGGCCCGTTACACGTTTATATCCGGCGGCCTGAAATTTTACGCTTACGTTGTTCGCACGCCCGACAATAGACCGTATGACAATAGAACGTATATTGTAAAGTTAAGGGCATAACTCTGAATTATGAAAACTCCCAGCTAATCAATTTTAATAATATTAAAAATTTATTAATAACTAAAGAAAGAATGTGGGAAAACGAAGATAACGAAGAAGAAACGACTGGAACATCGATAAACCTATGCTTTAGAGCAATTCGTCGTATCGCGTTTTATGAAATCTTAACATGAGACGAAACTAAAGTATGCGTTCTTGTATTACTAAAACTTAGGTTTATCGACAGTCGTTTTTCGTTACCATATGACTATATATCGGAATGATAATTTTACATTATTTATTTTATAGTAATAACAAACAAGCGGTCCAGTCAGACGCTCTGTCTATGGATCGATTGAAAAATAGAATTCTTCGATGATCAAGCGTACCGGTCATCCTAGACGGCGGTCGATATGATATCGATATGATGCGCCCGTTTTGTGCCGTTATTATGTAAAACAGGGACTTAAAAGACCTCATAAATTTCTTGTGGAAAATGTCTCTGAGTCGATTTGCCTGAAATTGAAGTATGTTGATGTTTTATGGCCTACTGATGAAATGTTCTCATGGGCGCAAGTCAAAACAATGGGCTAGTTCGAGATAGAGAACGCCGAAGTTGTCAACATACGTAATACGTTAAAGATTTGTATAAATAATATTGTTAGCGCGTGAGTGCGTGTGTCTGTATGTGTTAAATTTATGCGCACATTTAGATTACTGCATTCTGTTCTCAAATGCCGAAAAGTCAAAATTCACTCTCTTTTTTTGTTACAAACAGCCACTTCGTTCATTTGAAAATATTATTATTTCTTATATTTCACTCTAGTGATATAAAAGTTATCTATCTATTTTCTCAATACATCTCATAAATACATCATTTAACCTTACCCTATTAAGATTTCATTTAACTCACCATACTAGGACCATAATTAAAAACGCGGAGGACCCTGGATCGAGACCGAGCATTGTCACGCAGCAAGAAAAAATAAATAAATAATTATTATTTTTCGATCTATAACTATCCTCGTGGTGGACTTCAACATGGCGGACTCTCATCATAAATATCTCATCCAACCTTACTTTACTAAGATCTTGTTTACTAAGATCTTGTCACCATACTAGGGTGACATATTCTTTTAGTGGCACATAAATTATTACGTCCAGCAGACTGGATGATTGTTTTCCTTCGCCGAAAACTCTTCAGTGACATAAGATATTCGTTAG
>JBCEZX010000049.1:3609690-3628269 GCA_039654345.1 Cataglyphis cursor
CACACGCACACACGCACACACGCACACACGCACACACGCACACACGCACACACGCACACACGCACACACGCACACACACACACACACACGGGACCCACACCCGCCCCGCTGGTAGGCTGGATGGATCTCGCTTTACAACAACGTGGTCAATTGTAACGTGGTCAATCGGGACCGTGGTCAATCGGGACCGTGGTCAATCGGGACCGTGGTCAATATCAACGTGGTCAATTGTAACGTGGTCAATATCAACATAGTCAATCGGGACTGTGATCAATCGGGACCGTGGTCAATTGTAACGTGGTCAATCGGGACCGTGGTCAATTGTAACGTGGTCAATCGGGACTGTGGTCAATCGGGGTCGTGGTCAATCGGGACCGTGGTCAATCGGGACCGTGGTCAATCGGGACCGTGGTCAATATTAACGTGGTCAAACGAGACGCTCCCTATTCCTACTATTATACGAATAAATCTTTATTTATCGCGACCGCGATAAGAGCGAAGCGAGACGCAAGAGAAGGACGAAGCGAAATGAGCAGCCGCTGCGTTATTTTAAATATTTTATATCTTTTACGCATCACGTAATAAAAATATATTTTTTAAGAAATAAAATTTATGCGTACTATTATGCGAATCTTATATGAATCTTCTTTATTTATCGCGACCGCGTATCCTTTTCGATAAGAGCGAGAGAAAGACGAGATGAGCAGCTGCCGTGTTATTTTAAATATTTTATATATTTTAAATATTTTAACTATTTTAAATATTTTGAATATTTTATATTTTCTACGCATCGCGTAATAAAATTTATTCGTATTATTATATAAACGAACGAATTTTCTTTATTTATCGCGAACGTAATAAGAGCGAAGCGTAGCACGAGTCAAGAACGAAGCGAGATACGACGTTTCGCAAGACGAATTAGAGAAGGATAGACTGTGTGAGGGAAAGGAAGAGGAGACGCGGAGAGAAAATCGAGTTAAATTACGTTGTTTTAAATTATAAACGATTTTATTTTATATCATATTATTTATACAATGTATGTAATTTATAATAATGAACGTGTATATGTAATAAAATGTATATGTAATAATAAAATATATAATAAAATGTATATAATAAACTACATATATGAAAAGTGTGTATAAACAATTCTCCATTCTCTCTGTAAATAAATAACAACTGTTAGCGGATAAATTTTTTACAGGTTACAAGATCATAAAAATATTCACCGTGCTACACGTTTTCGTTGTCGTTCACCGATGGCTTCCTTGTCGCCGCGATCGCGAGAATTGCTCAACGTCGCACGAACTCTTTTGACTTGCTTCGCTATTGTTCTCGATTTTATAATAAGATCAAAGAGCGTCTCTCGCGCGATCTTTACGGAATCCTCTATTTTCTAAAGAGATAAAAAGAACTGAGTAAAAAATTAACGTTCTCGCGCGTCTAATACTTCCATTAATTCCAGGATCTCGTCGCGTCTCTCCAATCAAAACTCTACTCTTGTTTTAGATCACGCTTAAACATATTAATTAGACGATTCTTGAGAAAAATTTGCGACATGGGCTTAAATTAATTACATTCTATTCGGTTAACATTTCGTATTATTTGTTTTGCTTATTGTTTCAAAGTCGAAAAATAATCAAATCGCGATAAATATTATTACCTCTAAACTTTTTCTGCCGCTAACAAAGCCCATGTCGCAAACACGTTTAACAACAAATCGCGCAAACAACTTCGACGGTTAGTCGCACGATAAGGCAAATGGCACGCGCGATACCGTGACGTATACGCTGACGTCAGAGCCACCAGCCTATCGTGCGCGCTAATTTTTGGTTCGCGCCAGCACTTCGCGTGGCAGCCAATAAAGTTCGGCGCCATGTCAAATTTTAAACAAACTAAAGTTGGCAGCGAGCGAGAAAAGATATAATATAAAAGGGCCCGCTCTCGAGGAGCGGGCGCACTCGCTTTTCGCGCAGTTACACTGCTTTGTTAAACTGCTTTATACGACCGCTATTTCAAAACCGCTTACGACGACCGCTTACTCTCTATATTTTCAATTATCCCACGACCGCTTTCTTTTGGACTACGCTTTGCTTATTTATTGTGCTCAATTATTTATTGTGATTAAAGTCTTTTTTGTTACTATACGTGCGTGACATTTTTTTCGTGTGCTGTCTTCCTTGTGCGTGTTCCGTGTATCGTCGCGCTCCAAGTCTCACATCGCTCCGAATAACTCTGAAAGATTCGAGGCTCTCCTCTAACACTCCTTCCGCTTCCTCTCGCAAATCGGTTGCAATATCTTGTAAAATGTTTGCTTTAATGACTACTAAATCACTATTGATATTCACATATTCGGACGATTTAATAATATGATTTATCAAATCCATTCTCAAATAGTTTTTCGCTGTTTTGCGAGCAATAACACTTTGATGTTTTCAACAATGGTCGCACATCTTATAAGGATTAGTACGCGGATATCGTGGAATGACTCAAACTGCGTCTTCCTTTATTAAGATAATAATACTGAAAATAGAAAATCGCGAAAATAAAGGGGACTCGAGAATTTTCTAAAAATCCTAAATATTTGAATCGTTGTAGAAGCAAACTTTTAAAATAAATATTAATAAAAAAAATTTTATTCGATATACGTTTTAATCGTATTTATTACAAATTTTATTTTATTACAAAATCGATATACATTTTATTCGCATTATAAACATACGTAATCGCGATGTGCGCGAAAATCCGCATCTCTGAAAGACGAAAGAAAACGATCGTTATTAACGAATTAACTTTTACGCGTTATAACACATACGACACTTAGGATATCACTCCTCCTTTTTACTCTTCGATGTTTCACCGATTTCTCTACTCGCGCGTTCCGCTTGCGCAACTACGTTCTTCGTTTTCGTCATAAATTCGAAAAACGTCTTCTTCGTGGCTCTCATGTCACTCTCGTGTCACTAATTGACATCACACTTGCAAAAGCAAGTGTATAAAAAATTGTTATCACTAATTGACATCACATTTGCAAAAGCAAATGTGCAAAAGATATTCTATAAATGACAGATTCAATAGAGCATATTATAATATAATGTGGTATGATATGACTACAGGCGAAGATCCATGTTAAAAAAATCTAACGCGCCATTGGTGGTACCTTATACAGGTGGTGTGGAAAATCACCACATTTATTATTGTTTGACAACACATTATTGTTTGACACAAACGTATATATTATGTGGTCCATATATACGTATGTGCGTAATTTTTCATACAATAAAATATGTGATTTTTGTTTTTGTTGTTTCCACACGGATATTGCTTCTTTCAAATCATCAATTTGACATGCATTTTTACGTGGATTAAAAACTTTAATTTATATACGTATCTTAATCATAATATATTATATGTATAATAACTATAATAATATATTATATATAATAATATATAATAATATATAATAACTCTATAATATTATATATAATAACTATATTACATAATAGATATATAATAGATAATATATCTCATACAAAAAGGCTAAAAAAAACATTTAACGCATAGCAAGAACCTAAAATCAAGCAAGAAGCAAGCAGCATCGCGCGTCACGTGTCACCCACCGCCCGTCTTTGTTGCCAGCTCGATAAGAAGGGGAGAGACAGAAAACAATATATCTATCCTCTTCTGCTGTCCGAAGCCAGCCGAAGTGCAGAGCTCACACGTACGCGGTTTGCACTTGTGTACGTCATCCCTTCCACTACAGTTACTCGTTGCAAGAAAGGATATTCTCTATATCACTGATCCAACTTCGCACGATGACTGAATACACGAAGAGACGAGTTCTCGCAGAGATAGCGCGTCTCTTTGATCCGCTGAGCTGGTTCCTGTAGTTATTCGCGCGAAGATCCTGATCCAATCCGCCTGGCTCCAAAGATTGGATTGGAATACTCCGCTTCCGTCAGCCGATGCCCTGTTGGGCAGCCGACGCCACTGTTGTGGCGACTCCTCCTCGAGGAGCTCCCACAGCTCGAACACATTCGCGTTCACCGATGGCTTTGCACGGGAGATGAAGCCTCAAAATACATGGCTTCGCGGATGCATCAGAGAGAGGCTACGCCGCCGCCATGTATCTCTAACGATTATACCGAGACAATCCACTTGTTAGCAAAAAGCAAAGTAGTTCTAATTAAGCAAATTTCGTTACCGCGCCTCAAACTTTGAGCCGCGTCTTTGCTAGTGACATTTACTCACCATCTTTGCACTGTGTTGAGTCTTTTCGCAGCGCCGATACTTCTTTGGTCCGACTCCAAGGTTACGCTACATTGGATCCAAGGACACGCTTTGAAGTGAAAGACGTACGTGGCCAATTGAGTTGCCCAGATCCAGATGCTGCTTCCTGAAGCTCAATGGAGATACGTTCCTGGACAAGAAAATTCGGCTAAGTGTGCATATCAGTAGTGCAATCAGTGCACTATGCCGACAAAATCGCCGCCATAAGCTTCGACGCTCATCAAAACCCTTTGTCAAAGCTGAGCCCATTCCTGGACCGCGGCGTACTGAAAATAGGGAGAGCGGCTCAAGCATGCCATCTTATCAGCTGACAAGCGACATCCTATGATCGCTTCACCGACTTCATGGCTAACGCAACTCCTGGTGGAATCGTGCCATCAACGAACATTGCATGGTGGAGTACAGCTCACGCTGGGCTTGCTCCGCCAACGCATTTGGATTCCGCGAGGACGGGCCATCGTCAAACAGTTGCTGCACCGCTATGTCACGTCCATCCGATGGCGAGCCACCTCACCGCATGGGAAACCTTCCTCGATGCCAAGTCTCTCCTGGACGCCCATTTCTCCGCACCGGCCTGGATTACGCTAGCCCGATCCAGATACGAATCTTCAAGAGATTTTACCTTTATCTTCCTTGCTTAAATGAGAGAGCTTTAGAATTTCTTCGTTTCCTTCATTTCCAAAACTTCTGCAACAATTCATCCACAAGTATCTCGAGCTGATATGCAATAAACGACAGGTGTGGAAGCCATAAAGACATCACTTGATCCGGCTGGGCCGAAAAGTATCCAACTGAAAACCGTGCGTTATTGGAGTACCGAAGGGACTTTGACGAAAGTCATTAAACAACAACGAGACATATATATTGGTGCCAATATGCATGTGTATCGGGTGATTGCTGGACGGATCGGGATCGATCAGTGTCAAATCACGTAAATGAGGCCATGATTCGACAGATCGAGTTCGCGAACCGACGTAGGATGTAATCTTTTAAAATACGTAACCGGTGAGTGGAAATGAAGGCCCTTGACTGTCACAAGGCTCGAGCATTAACGGTATTTGAAATTTCGCAACGCCGCTGTACTTTTTACCGAAACGATGAACCTGTAAACCAGCGCGGTAACGTCTGGTCAGTAATAATTGACAAAGAGATTTGGAGATAAAACTAAACGAGGATCCTTGATCTAGAAGCGCACGCATTTTGAAGATACGATCTTCGACCGTGCGAAGTCACCCAAGCGGGGTCGGAATGCTTCGTGTCAGCGCATGAACGTTCTGCACGGATGCCGTCGAGAGAGGTACGGAGATTGTCGTGACGGATGTCGTGTCCTCCGTCAACGCGTTGTCGCTTTTCCCAAGCTGATGTCGCTATTATTCACGGGCGTACTATTCTCGCGATGCAATAAAGAATGATATGATCGATCGCAATAAACGCACCTGCCTTTAGAGTGGCACCCGTTTGACCATGTTGCGAATAGCCACGTTGAAATTGATCACGTTACAATTGACCACGGGGACTTCCGTTTCCGGTGTCGGCTGATGTTTTTGAGGTGATTTGGCGGGTCGTAGAGCGTGAAAGCGAGGAGTGAAAGAGGAGTGAGTGTGATAGTGTGGAGGCGTGAGCGTGGGAGAGTGTGAGGAAGTAAAGGGTGCAGGCGGAGGCAAGACGTAAGGGAGAATAAAGGGTTATTAAGGGAGGTGTGGGATCGTAACAGTTATAGGCCATAGAGCATAGAATAGCGAAGAGCGTGGATCGGGTTAGTAGGTAGAGACGAGAGTCTGCATAGAGGGCGCGAGTTAACAAGATGGCGCAGTTCGCCGGGAGAGAAGCGAGAGAAAGAAGTGGTAGCTACGGAAATGTGGAGGAGATGTTAAAAAGAAAAAGGGATGAGCCGGGGTTGGGGAAGGGAGAAGAGGATAGTTTGAGAAGTAGGGAAAAGGCAGGAGTATTGAAAGATGCGGCGTTAGGAGGGATGGAGGGAGTAGGGGAGCTGCAGCATATGATGAAAAGTTGGAAGTTAGAAATGGAGGAATTTATGAAGGAAGCGATGAAAAGATGGAGGGAAGAAGTTAGGCATATGATAGAGGAAGTTAAGGAGGGAATCAAGGAGTAAGGGAATAGGATAGGTGGGGATTTGGAAAATTTAAGAAGAGAGAGGGAGAGTGAAAAGAGATGGACGGAGGAAAGGGAAGAGTTAAAAAGCTGTATTAAGGGTTGGAGGGGAAAATAGAAAAGTTAGAAATTCGCAATATTGGAGAGGGGGAAGGGAGTAGGGCGGTTAGTAGAGTAGTAAATGAAGCAATAGGGAATAGGATAAGAGAGATGGAAAATAGAATGAAAAGGAGGGAAAGGGAGGAGAGAAGGAGAAACATTCTGATTAGAGGAATGGAGGTAAAAGAAGGGAAAAGAAGGGTGGCGGTGGAAGAGTTATTCGGGAGCATTGGAGTAGGCGGAGATTGAAGAAGTGAGGAAGATAGGTGGAGGTGTGGAGAGAAGAAGGGAATTGGTGGAAGTAAAGTTGAAAAATGAGGATCAAAGAAGAGAGATTTGGAATAGAAAGAATCTTTTGAAAGGTAGGAAGGAAAGAATCTTGAAGGATTGGACGTGGAAGGAAAGGAGAATGAGATGGAGATTAGAAGGAATAGCAAGGGAGGAGGAGAAGAAGGGAAGGAAAGTATGGTTAGGGTGTGGAAAAATAAGAATAGATGAGAAATGGTGGAAATGGGATGAGGAAAAAATGCTGAAGGACGGGAACGGAAACGTAAAAAAGGGGAAAGGGGTAAGGGAGTGAGGAGTGGATGGAGTGTGGTATTTTGGAATGTGGCGGGGATAAGAAATAAGGGGAAAGATTTTTGGAGAGAGGTAGAGGAGTAGGATGTGATGGTGATGAGTGAAACTTGGTTGGATAGAAAGAGTTGGGAGAGATCGAGGGGATATTTACCGAAAGGATTCAGATGGGAAGTGCAATTTGCGGAGAAGAGGAATAGGAAGGGGAAGGCAATGGGAGGGATGTTGGGAATAAGAAAGGAATTGGAAGTAGAGGAAGTGAGGACAAAAAGGACGGAGGGTTTAGTGTTAAAAATGGAGGGCAAAAAATGAAGTGTGTTAGGGATGTATGTTAGAAGGAATATGGAGAGGAAGCTGGAAGAATTAAATGAATGGGTGGAGAGAAAAGAGGAAAGCAGTAGAATATTGATTGGGGGGGATTTTAATGCGAGAACAGGTGAGGAGAGAGGAAGAATAGGAAAAGGGTTTGAAGAGGAAGAGGGTTTAAGAAGAAGGTCGAAGGACAAAAGAATTAATAAGGAGGGTAGGGAGTTATTGAGTTGGATAGGAAAGGCGGGATGGACAATTTTTAATGGATGCACGAAGGGAGATGTGGAGGGGGAATGGACGTATACGGGGGGAGGTGGTAATTCGGTAATAGATTATGTATTAGGGGACGAGGATGTGGGGACGCAGGTAAGCAGGGTGGAGGTAGGGGATAATGTAGATTCTGATCACCATCCAATCATAGTTTGGTTAAAAGGAGAGAAGGAGAAGAAATTAGAAAGAAAGGAGAGGACGAGTAAAAAATGGGTGTGGAAGCAAGAGGGCAAGGAAGAGTTTAGGAAGGCGCTGGGAAATGTAGAGGAAGTGGTAGGGGAGGTGGATAAGGTGTGGGAAAATATGAGAGACAAGATAAAGGAGGTGTTGTTAGATGGGTGCGCATTAAAAGAGGTAGGAAGAAAAAGAGGATGGTGGGATAGCGAGTGTAAGGAGGAAAAAAATATGGTAAGAAGAGAGTTGAGGAGATGGAGAAAGAAGGGAGGGGACGGGATTCTATACAGAGAAGCGAAAGGGAAATCTAAAAAACTGATAGAGGAGAAAAAGAAGGAAGAGAGAGACAGATGGGAGAGGGAATTAAGAGAAATTAGAACGGAAGGGCAGGTTTAGGAGATAGTGAACAGGGAAAGAAGGAGGAGGATCAAGGAAGAAGAACCAAGATATAACAATGGAGGAGTGGGATGGATATTTTATAAATCTATTGAGGGGAGTGGATGGCAGAGTAGTGATAGGACAGAGGGTAGGAATTAAGAAGGATGAGGAGGAAAGCTTAAGTAGAAATGAGATAAGGGCAGCGATTGGAAGACAGAAAGATAATAAAGCAGTAGGGAGTGATGGAATTCCGGCGGAGGTGTGGAAATATGGAGGGGAAAACTTGGAGGAGTGGGTGTGGAGAATATGTAATAGGGTATGGAAGGGAGAGGGATGGATAGATGAGTGGAGTGAAGGGATGATTGTGCCGATATTAAAGAGGGGGGAGGGGGAGAGGGTGGAAAAGAACAGGGGGGTATCGTTGACGCCGACACTGTATAAGGTGTATGCCTCGGTATTAGCAAGTAGATTAAGCGATGAGGTGGAAAAAAGGGATTGGTGCCACAGAATCAAACAGGATTTAGGAAAGGGTTAGGGACATTGGATAACGTATTTATTTTGAATTATTTAATTAATAGACAGTTAAGTAAGAAGAAAGGGAAATTAGTGGCGTTTTTTATAGATTTGAAAGCAGCGTTTGATTCGGTAGATAGGAGAAAATTGGTGGAAGCTATGAGAGAGAGGGGGGTAAGGGAAGGGCTGGTTAGAAGGAGTAAGGATATTTTGAGGGAGACTAGAAACAGGGTAAGAAGAGGGGAAGATTTAGGTGCAGAGTTTTGGACAGGAAGGAGGGTGAGGCAGGGGTGTCCATTGAGCCCACATTTATTTAATTTGATGACGGCGGATATGGAGGAAATAATGCGTAAAGGAGGATGGAGAAGGATTAGATTAGGGGAGGGGAGGATCTACATTTTGGCATACGCGGATGATATGGTCTTGATTGCGGAGGAGGAGGATGGAATGAGGAGTATGATTGGAAGGTTGGAGGGATATCTGGAGAAGAAGGGGCTGGAGTTAAATGCGAGAAAGTCGAAGATCTTGGGGTTCAGGAAAGGAGGAGGAAGGGAAAAAAATAAGTTGGAGATGGAAAGGGAAAGTGATAGAGGAGGTAAAAGAATTTACTTATTTGGGTTATGTAATGCAGAAGAATGGAGGACAGGAAGCGCATATAAAAGATAGCTTAAGGAAAGGCGCTGCGGTAATGGGCCAGGTTTGAGGAAGTGGAAAAAGGAAATTTAGGAACGATTGCGGAAGGAGACTATGGCTATTCGATAAATTGGTGTTGACGGTGGTAGAGTAAAGGGGTGGAAATATGGGGCTGGAGGGAGAGGATAGAGCTGGAGAGACTACATGAAAGATATCTAAGGTGGGTGTTGGGATTAGAATGGGGAACACCGGGCTATTTAGTAAGGGAGGAATTACAGAGAGAGAAGTTAAGAGATAGGGCCGGGAGAAGAGCGTGGGGATTCGAGAAGAGATTGGAGGAAGGTAGGGGGAGTGGAATTGCGAGGAGATGTTGGGAGGAATTGAGGGAGAGGGGTAAGAGGAAGAAGGATTTATCGCGATGGGAAGAAGAGGTGTGGGTTTTTTGAAGACAGGGGTATGGGAATGATAGAGGTTGAGGCGAAAAGGTTGGAGGGAGTACTAGACTTCGGTTATTTTGTGAAGAGGAATATAGAGATGAGAAGGAAAGATGGGATAGGATAGAAGAGGCAAGATACAACAGGTATTACGGAGAAATCAAGGGGAGTGGGATTCCAGAGTACTTGAAGAGTGACTGGGGGGGAAAACAGATGACAAAGGATGGCAAGGTAGGAAATTAAATGAGAGGGAACTAGTATTGGAAGGATGAAGAGAGTAAAAGATGTAGATTATGTGGAAGGGACGAGGAAACATGGGAACATGTGTGGGAAAAATGCGCGGATTGGGGGGTGGAAAAAGGTTGGCAGGAGATGATGGGAAAGATGTTGGGGAAGAATGGTGAGGGAGAGGGGTGGTTGAGGGAATTGGAGAGAGTAAGAAATGATGGAGAGAATGGTGAGAAAAGAAATGTTAAAATGGAGAATTAAGGAGAGGCTGGGATGTAGGAGGAGGAGAGATGGAGAGAGAAAATTGAGGGGGGACGTATGAATGAAATTGTGTGAATGTTTGGTAGCATAACATGAGCCGGAAGCGGAGGTCCCAAGCGATGTATGTGTGTGTGTGTGTTTAGGGAGATTAGGTTAGGATAGTTGTAAGATAGTTGTAAGTTAGAATAAGTTAGTGATAAGCATAATTTGTAAGAGTTTGTAATCCTAAGGGGAGTCAATAAATTTCTATCTATCTATCTATCTACAATTGACCACGGTCCCGATTGATCACGTTGATATTGACCACGGTCCTGATTGACCATAGTCCCGATTCACACGACACGCATTGAAATTGGGATTGTCCCGTTTGCGCACATTACGGATCGGACACGACAAAATTTCCTGATCGGACATAGACCAGATCGGACACAGGCCCTATCAAACACTGTAGCATATACTTTGTAAGTTGTAAAGCGAGGTCCACCTAGCCTACCGGCGGGGTGGGTGCGCGAGGGAACCCGAAGGCCCTCCTTGCACCTCCCTGTATGTGTGTGTGTGTGTGTATGTGTGCGCGCGCACGCGTGCTTCCTGTCCATGCATGTATTTTGATATAGCGTCTGTGTTCCATCGGGCCAGTGTCTGATCAAGCCGGTGTCCGATCTGATACCGGCTCGAATATGTCGGACAGTCGCGAGAATTACCGCGTTTCAAGTTCCACTCATTATGCATACGTGGATTAAATTTTTGTGAAATAATGTACACTAAAATGTCCCGACTATCCACCGACGATCAAGAGTTTTTAGTGCAAATATTGAAGCCGCCACGGTATCGCAGAGACGTTTGAGCTCACTTGCGGTTTCATTTTTCATAATCGGTATCTCAGCGAATGCGCGTATGTGAACTTCTACAATAGCGTATAAATTATCATATTCGTCGATGAATCGTTGCCATGCTGCGTCGTAGTTCGTTTCCGAAATATGAATATTATTAATCACTAACGCAGCTTCATCCACGACGCTTTCAAATAATGCATTTTTTGCGTGTTTGACAAGGAATCGTTTGACGCGGCAAGTGACTTGAAAATACCGCGGAAATTTTCCCATTCTGTGAATTTATCGGAAAACTTCGGAAACGTAATACGCGGCAATTGCAACGACGGACCGGCGTGCGCGTCGCGCAAAGAGGAGTCGCTACTCCCCTCAGCCGAAGTCGTGTCGATTTTGACGAGTTTACTTAGCGTTTCGTGGAGGTAAACCGTTGTTTCGTGATAGGCGTCTCCCACCACGTAAACTCGAGAACTCGTCATTCATGAACAAGGAAATTGTCTTCCTCTGCTCTGTCGTCGTCGCGCAAAGTTGAATATTCAGCTGCTGGCTCCGATCCTGAAGCGACTTCAAATTATTTAGTCTCCCTTTGACTTTGGGAGGGGTGATGTTGGACTTGGATAACTTCTTGAAATTGACGAGAAGTCGAGGCAGCGGTGAGTGACTGCTCGACAAGGAGATTTCGTAATTCCTCGGATAGGATTGCCGATCTCAGTGCTAATCGCTAACGTCTCTGCTTAGAGTCTTGCAGAAAACGCGCGGAACGTAAGGGTGCAAGATATTTTACTGTTACGCACTTCTGCTGTTCTCAGAGCGCTTTCCTTCCGTGAAATCAATCGGGTGTTTGATAACATATGCACTTAATTTTTTTGCAAGAGCGATATGTCGAGCAAGGTCCGCATTTCGAATCTGAATCCTTTGTTCCAATTCTTTCTAACCGCGCTGCAGAAGAGCTGCTCTTGGGTCGCGAAGATCCACCTTAGGACGTCGTAAATCAATCTCGAAAAGAGGTCCGGCTCGAAGGACCATTTAATGTTTGCGCGCACTCGATTAATCGTGCTAACACCGAAAAAACTGTTAGTTAATTACTGGCTCTTTTAACTTTTCGGACGATCGAAGGAAGAAAAATCCAGATGAGATCAAGATTGATACTGGATTTATAACTTTATTTGCGTACAGGAGATTCGCTGCGCTACAAAATCTTGCTTTTTCGAAAATCTTTTGTTGACTCAGTTCGCCGAGCTCGTCTCGGCTTTGTGCACGAAAAGGTCCCCTTTGAAGGGGATTCGTGTATATTCCTTTAATTTCAAATTTCCGTTGGAACAAAAAATAGCAATAAAAGGTTAATACCGAAATTATACATCAAGATGATACAAATAGCGCTAAGCAATTGTCTCGACTTTGTTTTTCAACGAGGTAGAGTTAATCTCTTACTATCAAAACAATCGGTTGTTTTAATCGGTGTTGTGAGATTAAATTTAGTTTCGATAAAATCGGATATTCTTACATCTATATTTACATATTTACATTCTTATCGAAATTAATTAAATCTTTAACAAAATGTGTATGTGAATTCGGGTATAAACTTAAATCTGATAATTAAGACGGAAGTGTCCTCTTTCGTGAGTTTTTAATGCAATTAATTTGATAACGAGCAAATAGATGGAATGACTCTCTTAAAACTGTAGCATTAGCATCGTGTAAGGGAGAAAGCACGTTTAAGATGGCGTATTTGAGAATGAAAATTTAAAATTCGAGGAATTAAAATCTAAATTAGAGTTACGATTTGGAGAAGAGCATTTGGCCAAACTTATTATACACAATTTACAAATAGAAGGCAGAAAAATTCGAAGAATTTTCCTACTTTAGTCGTGAAAGATTATCGCGTTTAGTTTATCCCGAATGTTCTCACGAGATGAGAGACAAAATTGTTTGAACGCAATTAATTGCCGCGCTAACAGATGGATTTATTAAACGAACATTATAATTATATAGTATTTCATCTTTAAAATCAGACGTTGAGAAAGCAATGGCTGTTAAAATCATTCAGGAAAATAGTTTTTCGAAAAATAAATTTAGACGGTAAGAATTGTTTGTTTAAAATAGATATGGGCTTTCCATTGTAAAAAAAAGTTTAATTACAGGGCCGAAACAACATTATGAGATAAATAAGTGATGTTTAAAATATCCGATTGGAGAAACAACTTCAGTAAATTATAAAGTTATTGTTGAGATAGAGCTAGGAAAATATCTTTTGGAAATTCCATATTAGTTGCGAATATTTCAGATGACTGTATTTTAGAATCTGATTTCCGTGGAATGATAAATTTGGACAATATTTTCGAATTAGAATTCGGAAATTTTGAAAATCGTAGAGATAATGTAAAATTTCCTTGTGCGCGGATAATTAGAGATAAAGTTCCTTTCTTGAAAACGTTCTTCGAAAAAAATTTTAAAAATCTGTCTTCGACTCAAAAAGATGTTTTTGCTGAATTTTTAATTGAATTTCAGGATGTGTTTTCAGAAAATTCAATTGTAGAGAATTGCGAAGTTTTAGAGAATGTTATTAATGTAAAAGATTCTGAACCTATCAAACAGGCTCATAAGATCCCTTTACAATTTAGGGAAGAGGTGGATCGAATTATTCAAGAAATGAAGTCTCAAAGAGTAATTGAGGAATCTCGAAATCCGTGGATCTCTCCTGTAGTTTTGGTAAAGAAAAAAGATGGATTGTTTTTATTCTGTGTGGACTAGAAAATTAAATGCGGTCTCGGTCAAGGATTCTTATCCATTACCATACCGTATTGAAGACATCCTGGATCAATTGTCAGGGAATTCTTGGTTTTCCACTCTAAACTTGAAGAGTGGATTGGCAGGTAAAAGTATGTCCTGAGGATGAAGGAAAAACGGCTTTTTCTGTAGGGAATGGACTTTGGCAATTTAGAGTTATGCCAATTTTAGCTTATGTAATGCCCCAGCTACTTTTGAAAAAAGTTTTGAGAGATATTTTATCCCAAATATGTTTGGTTTATCTTGATGATGTTGTTTTCAGTGAAACTTTTGAAAAAATGATAGCCAACCTTACAAAGGTTTTTCTTCGCTTGCGTTCAGCAAATTTGAAAATTAATCAAAAGAACTGTTCTCTTTTCGGTAAAGAAGTGAAGTATTTAGGTCATATTGTGTCTGAGTAAGGCATCGCCATGGATCCGGAAAAAATCAATGCTGTGAAGAATTGACCTGTTCCTCAATACAAGAAACAGATTCGAGGTTTTCTGGGATTCTGCTCCTATTATAGAAATTTACAAAGGTTTTTCTTTTATAGCAAAACCTCTGTATGTGCTTACTGAAAATCGGGTAAAATTCGAATGGTCTTCGTCTTTTCAGGAGGCATTTGAAAAATTGAAACAAAAGTTGATTTCTTCATCAATTTTATCTTTCCCAAGAAAACAAGGAGAGTTTATTTTAGATACGGATGCTTCGAATCACAGTATTGGAGCAGTTTTGTCACATCTTCAGGAAGGCACAGAGAAGATTATCGCTTATTTCAGTCGGGTTTTAAGTAAAGCGAGAAGAAATTATTACATTACGCGTCGGGAGTTACTGCAATCGTGACATCATTGAAATCTCTTCATCATTATTTATACGGAAGGAAGTTCATAACTCGAACGGATCATATTTCTTTGCAATGGTTAATGTCTTTTAAAAATCTAGAAGGTCAGCTGGTTCGATGATTAGAAAAATCACAGCAATATGAACTTAATAAATGAAAAATAAATCATCGGAAAGGACGACTACATCAGAATGCTGATGGGTTGTCAAGAGGTCCTTGTGAAAAGTTAGGATGTTCTTATTGCACTAAAATAGAATTAAAAGAAAATCAGTTAGTCGAATAATTTTAGAAGAAAAATTGGAAGACTGGCGGAAGAAACAATTAGGAGACTTCGATGTTTTTACGAGGGAAAAAATTAGGAACACGTTCCTATTGGCAGGAGGTTGTCAAATAGAATATTTTAGCAAAAATGTATTGGTCATATTAGGAGGCATTAATTTTGAAGGATGGAGTTTTATTTAAAAATGGGAATCTCTAAACTTTAAAGGGTAGTTTTTTAGATTGTCCCTAGGAACTTCATCGATCAAATTTTGGAGGAAGCCCATAATTCTGCGTCTGGCGCTCATTTTAGAGTGAATAAAACGTTGGAGAAGATCTGGAAACGTTTTTTGTTGGGCTATTTCTAAACAGTGAAAAATTGGTGTCATTCATGTAAACTTTGTATAGCGAAAAATCCTTCGGGAAAAGAAAAATCTTCTTTACAAATTTATAATGTAGGGTCTTCATTTGAAAGAGTTCAGATGGATATATTTGGTCCTCTTCCTACTACTTCAAGTGGTAATCGGTATTTATTGATAATTATCGATTGTTTTTCTAAATAGGTTGAAGCTCTTCCATTAAAAAATATTAGAGCCAATATGGTAACAGAAGCTTTTGTGAAGCAAGTGATTTCTCATCATGAAGTTCCTTTAGAAATTCACACGGGAAAAATTTTGAATCGAGAATTTTTCAAATGATACGTTTGTTAGGAATAAAGAAAACTAGGATGACATCTTTACATCCTCAATCGGCAAATTGAGCTCATCATCAAACGATTCGAATTATTTAAGCAAATTTATTTCGAAAGACTGGGATAGTTGGACCCTTATATATTATTGGTTTATCAGTCTTTAAAACATGAGGCCATGGGAATCTCTTCTGCTGAATTGTATTTTGCACGGGATTTAAGATTATCAATAGATTTGTTGAGAGGGAATCCTCCAGAAAAGGAAAAAGATAATTCTTTCGAAGGTTATATTTGCAGGTTAAGGAAGAATTGAATGATATTCATAATAATGTTAAGCAACATTTGAATCTTCACTCCATTCTAAAAAACATGATCAGAGGGCTAGGTTAATTCATTTTAATGTTGGTCAAAATGTAATGTTTTATAATCCTCGCAGGATAAAAGGAAGATCTCCTAAATTACAAATTGGGAAGATCCTTAAAATAATAAAGAAGCTTAGTGATGTTTTTGGAATTCAGAAATCGAATAGGCACAATGTAAAGTAGTTCACGCTGATAGATTGGCCCCTTTCTATAAAAGACAAAAATTGCATTAGGAAAATTTATGGAGCCCAATTTCAACCTTAATTTTCATTAATTTAAATTTTATTCTTTCAAATTTCTTATTACGTTGTTTTATTTTGTTTAGAAAATCCAGCTAATGTTGACAACAATGTTGATGAAAGGATAAAAGAAGCGAAGGATTACCAAAGGGAGAAGCCGAATTTGGAAGAAATTCTTTTGGATAAAAACCGCTTCACCCTCTGGTTTTTATGATCCGTTTTCCCGGTAGTCTTTGGGCGAATGCCGAGGCGGGGGGCTTAAGAAGGGGGGGCTCTCTTATGAGGATGTCGGATACACGGTAGATATCCCCCTCTTGTCCGAAGATTTCCTCCCTTTTTGAGAAACGGCAGCACGGGATATTTCTGCAAGTCGGGCGAAGAGCAGAGGACAAGTTTTTCAGTAAGAAGAGTTATCGTAGACGATTGGGACCTGGATATTGGTGCTCGGTAACTTATAGCAGTAGCTCAGGATAGAACAGGAGACCATTTTGGTGCTCTGGAATCTATGTTTCAAAAACGAAAAGGGTTCAATGACAGTATTTTATGAATTCCTGGAAGGCATGTGATTGAGGCCTTCAAATAATAGTGCTCGGTACCCTGCGACAGCTCAGGGTAGAACAGGAAGCCATTAGGACACCTTGGAGTCTGCATTTTAGAAGAAGAGGACTGCGGTCAACGCAGAATTTTTCTATCATTGGTTGTCGGAATGACAATCTTGAAAAAGGGGGGCAGTGTTACGTCCATCTTTGTGTATTTCGTCTCTGTGAGTCATCTGTGGCAGCTATTCTTAAATTTGCTGTATCCGTCTCTGGGAGATGATCCCCTAACACGTCGTTAAGGAAATTGTTTAGAAAACAACAGCCATCTTGTGTAAAGCCGCCATCTTAGTCTCATGATTCTGAACAGACGTATTGACTATTTGTTATTAACAAAATAATCTCTTCTGTATTCTGTGCTGAGCTCTTCTGTATTCTGTATTTTGTTCTGTATTCTGTGCTATTAAAATTCCTTTTATTATTTTTAATCAAGTGTTCTTTTATTACGCGGAGCGCGAATGCCGGTTGTGTCGTGCGCGAGTCGATAAATATCGAAGTCGTCGCGCGGATGTAACAATATGTTAATGATATACAGAGTGGCCCATCGAAAACGAAACAGGAATGTTTTTTCATTTAACCTTATTTGTTAGAAAAACGTTTGGTCACTGTATATACATATATATATACAAGGTGTCCTAGACCACCCGTACACCACTTTTTTTTTCAAAAACTAAGCATTTTAAAGAAAAACGTTTTGAACAAAAATTGTATGGTTTTGAGGGGAACATAAGATAGTGTCATTGGTTTGATCTTGGATGGCATCGTTAAGGTCAAGTCAAGGACACCTTTAATTTCTTAAATATAATTCCCTATTTTTTATTGCATATTCTTATAGCTTATGTCGAGAACTTTCCAAAACACTATAATAAATTATTTTTTATTAAGAATTTTTTGAGTTATTTTGTATATTAATCTGACATATTTTAGTATAAAATATAAAATATTTCGAAAATTATTTAGTGTTTGATAATTGTATCGTAATACTTTTATGTACAAAATAATAAGATGAATTAAATGGTGCAAAGAAAAAATAAATAATTGTTATTATTAAATTAATAATTGTGTAAAAAAATATTGCAAATAATTGCATACTTTTTTTAAAAAACAATTATTTTCTGTATCTTCTCTCGCGCCAAGTCAGAATAACTTTATTATTATTATTTTTAGAGACACTACCGTGTCTCTTGATCATTATTGTGTCATCAAGATGAATTTTGATGTTGTTCCACATATGATGTGGTATGGAGAAAGAGAAGATGAAAATAAAATATTAAAGAAGATAACTCAAAAAGGTAAAAAATTGCAGACTTCTTGGCTAGAAATTAAAGATTTTAAGAATTGGTTAACATTGCATCTGGACAATAAAAAAGCTTATTATACCGCATGTGACAAAGTTTTCACATGTGATAAATCAGAATTATATAAGCATACAGCTGGGAACCGATAATATTAAAAATATTCAGAAACATAATAACAATCCGGAAAATCCATCTACTTTACCTGTCACGTGTTATATTAACAATATGGATTATATTAATAAAGTTTGTAATGGGCCGCTTCACGAGCGATTTCGCGTGCGCGGATAGCGCAATCGGGATCAAGATTTGTGAAGAGGTTGAAACACAATTAGGCGACGTGAGATAAAAGGTACGTCGTTTATTTGCCTCGCGAAGGCAATGGTCAGCTGTTACAATGCGATCTATTTACAATATTATAATCGATAGT
>JBCEZX010000049.1:3628369-3639820 GCA_039654345.1 Cataglyphis cursor
TATATATATCGTGATATTCGTTTTACTTTTACATTGTGTATGCGTTGTAGATATAAATTGAATATATACGTTCATACACGTTCATACAGATGAATATAGTTTATCGTATCCTGTCCGGTTGTATAATATGAATCACAATCTTATAAAAATTAATTCATATTATAAATAAAGTATAACGTGAAAAATATACTTAGTAATTTACCTAAATGTGCACCACATGTTAAAACTCATTACATTTAACCAAAAGGCGTTTGCCAAAGAACAGAAATACATGACAAGACCTGTAACAATGAAATAAGCAACGTATCGAGTAAAGATTGTACTTAAGAAATATAATAGATAAATACCACTATATCTGTCTCCAAAAATTCATTTACTTTAACAAATTTTCGAAATACTAAAAATTTATAACAAACTGCAATATGTATAATTAATAAAAACATGTTACTATTAAATTGTATAATGTTTTGATTTAAGAAAGACGTAACTCTTCAAAATTTTAATAGCACGAACAAAAATATATTTATTTAAATTTAAATTGTATGATTGTAAAGTGCACATAAAATTTCAATTCTGTCTGCTATTAATTCTTGTGCGTTTAAAGCTTTAACAAATTGTACATTTAAGTTTTATCGCTAGAAAGTAATTAAGTAATATACACATAAAAGTCACATTTTATACAATTAAGGGTGAAAACAAATAAGAATTAAGGAGCAGATGCAAATTTATAATTGTTAAATTTTAGTAATAAGTGTGTGTTAAAAATGTACGTTTTGATCTATTTTTTAGTCCATCTTTAGCATAGATAAAAATATATAAAGATTACATTGGAATTTTAAAACTTGACACAATATTTATTGTAATCAAAGTCTAAATTACGAAGCTCAATCAAATATAAACCAAACTTTTTCCGAAACATTTTATTCGCTCAAAATATTTCCAATGCACATTCAAAACATTTTTCTACATAGTTTCCACTAACATTAAGCACTTTTGTCAACGGATTGGAAATTTTTTTATTCTCGTGTCATAAAAAGTAGTGGGATATGTAGGGTATATAGAAAAATGACTTGAGTATGAGTTGGAAATATTTTGATCGAATAAAATGTTTTGGAGAAAGTTTGATTTATATTTGCTCCTTGTAATTTAGTATTTGACTAAAACAATAAATATTGTATATATCCATTTTTAAAATTCAAATGTAATCTTTATATATTTTTATCTATGTTGAAGATGGATCAAGAAACGATCCAAAAAATACATTTTAGTATACAGTTATTATTAAAATTAATAATTATAAATTTATGCACCAATATTTGCGTCTTGGCTATTATTTGCCATTTTTCCCACTTAATTTTTAGTATTTTCAGCTTATTGCTGTTATTATCAAGTTTTATGCATTGCATTGATTGCATTATTAATTGATTTGGCTATACTGTACCTTCTACAATACAAAAATATATTTGATTTGTTATTTTCATTCTAATTATAATTTCGGTCATGTATTGGATTAATAACATACTGCTATATCTGCGCAGTATAAAACTGTGTATGCTATTAAGTTCTGGAAATATAGAGTATACCAAAAATATTATTAGCATACACAGCATAGACACTATGCGGCAAATCCAATATATAGTCAAATATTTATCAAAAAATTCCTTGGCATAGTTCCTCCCATTTAAACTATCGATCACCATCTCTTCGCAAGTAATCATTATAAAATGACTATGATTTGCGAGAGCCAGACAATACGATGTTGAGTCCATGAGTACTCCTAAAATAGGAAGATACAAAATCCCGTTTGCGAAAATTATAAACTTCTGCCGGTCATCTTGAGAGTTTGGATCTATCGAGACATATTGATTTTCTTGGCACTGATTTCGAACGATCAATTGAAAAAATTCGTCCACTCTTTTACTTTCATTGTTTAAATCATTATATATATTATACATTTCAGATATATCATACATTTCAGATATATCATACATTCCATACATATCAAACGTATTATTATTCACTTTCGGAAAAATATATTCATCTGTATGTGTTCCACTAATGCAATTCCCGTTAATTAAGTGATTGCCAAGAGGACAACAGAGCTGAATGCAAGTAATATTGTCGCACTTCTCATGTGGAAAAGAATTTTTATTATCATTTTCATTTTCATTATTAGAATTACTGTCATTGTCGATCTTTGTAAAATTTTCTCCAAGCTTCATCGACATTTTATTAACTTCCTCAGAATATTTTACGAAACGCGTAGAAACTCCATACTGCATTAAGTCATCTTCGCGATCGTTATTTCTGAAACTAGAACGGGATATATATGGCATATTATCGTTATTCTTGAAGAAATTTTCGCTGAAATAATACCGTATGAATTCCGTCTCGTTATTATGGTTTCTTATAAAGTTTACGTGAAGCTTATATTTCGCCATCGAGTTGTTCTGCTTGTCATTCGTGAAATTCTGCAGAGATTCCGAAGATAAAACAAAAAGCAAAAATGCACAATACCAAAGTTCGAGATTTTCACCACACATCGTCAACAATTTGCGGAATTAATTTAGTTTATTTTTTCAGAAGTTTTTTAATTTGATATTTTATAGTTATAATAAATTTTCGAAAATGATAATACGCATGATATTGTTTGTTTGTTTGATGATTTGGTTAAGACAACGACACTCTTTTCGCAACAAAAAAACATAATCTACTGCTCATGAATACACGACAGGAAAATACATGTACTGGCGCAAACGATAAGAAGAATTGCCGACTATGAATTGTCAAGAATATTGAGGAAGTAATTTATCTGCTACGAGATTGTATATACAATGCGTTACAAAAAAAAAGCTTTATTAATAAACTTCTATAGACAATAGATGGATCATTCTTACGATATCATAAAAGGCGTTTAAAAAAATGTTTTAATAAAGAATCTTTACATTTTTGAAAGTATTATGTTATCTAAGAACAGGTTTTTAAATAATATAGTATAAATAAATTTAAGCTTCTTTTAAATAAGTTTTGAAACTACTGATATAATTTTTAATATTTATAAATAAATTAAAATATTTTGTGTTATATTCTATTTTCAGATTGCAGACATAAAAAAAAACATTCGTGAAAAATAAGAAGTGTTTGACTTTTTGATAACGTTTAGACAATATTTGGACAATATATTTACTTTAAGAATCTAATAAGAGTATACTATATTAAATTTTCAATGTTTAATCAAAATATTCTCTATGTAAATATAAATAAAAAAATCAGTGGAATTTTTCCAGAGATTATTAAGTAAATTGCGTATTGTGTATTTATTACACGACGCATATAATTTATTTACATAATAATTTTGCATGCAAGAATAATTACATTGCACTGAAGATATGTCTATCTCAACAGTGTTATGAGACTTTGATACAAAGATAGCCCGAGAATATACAACCCTTGATAAATAAATTATGATTATGCAAATAAATTATGCACGTGTCGTGTAATAAATACGCAATAAGCAATGTAGTTGATAATGTTAAAAATTTCCCTAGTTTTTTTATTTTTATATAGAGGATATTTTGATTAAATATTGACTAGATCAGTCGTTTGTTTTGTAACATTAAAATTGGATCAATGCGAATGAATGAAACAGCATTTTCCATCTCTTTATAAAATGTATTTTTTTACTTTAATTATAAACTTTAATATACTGTTATTTAATTCTTAAAGTGAATATTGTCCAAATATTGTCTAAACACTGATAAGAAATTAAATGTTTTTTATTTTTCACGAATGTTTTCTTTATGCTGTGTGATCTATTATTGAAAATAAAATATAATAATAAAGTATTCTAATTCATTTCTAAATATTAAAAATTATAACGGCAATTTTAAAATTTATCTGAAAAAATCTTGAATTTATTTATATAAATTATTTCTTAACTATTATAAGACATTGAATTGTCAAGCTGTACGAATATTAAAATATGCAATCTCCACGATGATAGCGACTCAAGAAGTAAGCGAGAGAATTAATCAACATCGTAGAAAAGAGGCAACTTTATGTCAATAATATACCTTTTTTAGAGAGGGATAATAAGTTTATTAAGATGGAAATTGTGGAATTCTATGCAAAATCCGCAATTGTTGGTATCTTATATTGGGCGCTGTAAAAAATTGATTAAAAATTATTTTTTGCAGGATATCAAAGATAACAATAGCTTGACAAAAATAGTTAAGGTTTCTTATCGTATCTTCGTATCGCAACGTTGAATTATGGTCTTTCCTAGAACTTACAATAAGTAAAAAACAGATATATTTGGATAAAAAACTATTATATTTTTGTGATAATTTTGAAAGATAATGCCAGTTTTTTTTTTAACAAAAGATGATATAAAAATTAAATTAATTTTGTTTGGGTCAATAATCAATTTGAATGGATGAGCTTATTATTACTTCGTATTTGTTTAATTAGTTCAAATATTTTAAAACGTTCATTCAACGTTCAACTTTGATTTTTATAATTCCATGATATTTTTGGATGTTTTTTATTTTTAAAGTTTCATAAAAATTAGAAGAAAATTTTTTTAAACATAATTAAACTGTTATTATTGTTATTTTGTGATTATGAAATCTAATACCTAATTTTGATAAATTTGATGCTTATTTTCCAAAATCGCGCATCAAAGATGATAAATAGGCATTAAAATTAGATTTTTATTAAATTTTTGAAAAGGGATATTTTGTGTAATTAATATAGTAAAAAATCCATTTTTGGGGAAATAAAAAAACAGTTTTTTGTGAGTTTTTTACTCAGTTTTTTTTTTATTATTATTTTAATTTGTAATTAATAATCAGAATATGTATATCAAAAATTATATCACATAAAAAGTTTTAAATTAGGATATAGCATTTCATTATAAAGTTTTATATGAAGCTATTTTTTCTAAATATAGATTATGAAATGCAACCAAAAAGTAGACAGTATTATGAAAATAACTGTAGACAATTGTAGGCAATTATGGAGATAATTTTATTCATCAAAAACGGATACGTTATTTATGGATACCGACAAAAATAATAAATATCCTTTCAAGTTTTTTTACCAATTAAAATGTGTTGTATCACTGTCTTGTATAAAGAGAGCAATTCTGAAAATATATTTATCGTTATAATTGCTATATGAATTTATTCAAAATGCAAAATACAATGAGCACAAGTGAAGGAAAAAGAAACAATATATTAACGTTTAGTTTTTAATAAATTAATATTATATAAAATTGTTCAAGCTACAAAGCAGCCGACATTGGATATATTATTTTCGTAAATATTTTTTTTAAATTAAAATTAAGAAAAAGGGCACACACATGAGATGAAATATAACATACATGAGATGTAAACACTTAAATATACATATGCATCGGATTAGATATGCTAACTGAATATCTTGAACAAATTTGAATAAATTTGCAAAGATAAATATATAAATTAATAAATATATAGATATATGATTAATCTTATCAAACAAACTTTTTGGACAATGGTTTGCTTTCCCGTAGTTAACATTTTTCTACAGAAAATTATTCTTGACATGGTATAGTTGTTTAAGTCTATAACAACCGCTGCATGTTGAAGTTTTAGAAACAAATCCGTGATTCTGACAAAATCGCTTTAAGGATAATCGTATGATTGTTTTCTTATATACGAATATGATTAAGAAACCAATACCTTGTATATAATGTTTCTCAAAAATATACTATAATAGATGTGCAGCATTGAAGTAATATTATTAAATTGTAAAGATTTTGATGCTGTTGATATAATTCAATTTATGGTCATTAAAATAAATAGCATGATAAACAATTTCAAATGCAGATTGGACTTGCAAACATAAAATGTTGCAAATGCACCTAAATATGTCTCTTTTAAATTTCCCGAACTCATGACATAAATGATTATGAAAATTATATTAAAACATGTTCTAAGTGACTGATGCATCATATAACGATAAATATTTTCTGAAAAAATCACAATTATTTCACGTTTTCAGTTACATAATAACTATAATAAATAAACGAGAATAGCATAAATGTTATTAATTAGATTACATTAAAATAAAATAAAAAGTTAAATTTGAAATTTGAAATGAAAGAAAAAAAAAAATAAGTTGTAAGTTTCTCTCGAAAAAGAAATTAAAAGAAACTGATTTTTATGTTAAAAAGATTTTATAGAATTAATAAAATCAAAATCATCTTGATTTTATTCTCATATTTCTCATCTTTCCGAGAATAGTAGATATTCTTGAGGAAACGTGTGTAAGTGATTCAACAGCGACGATGTGTTTGTACAAGCGATCTTGTAATTATGAAAGTTTATTGCTGCAAGTAGAGAAGTCTAAAAATAATCATGATACCTTCAGTGTCTTTCATGTTGGAACTGATTAAAGACGATTAAGTTTGCAATGTTTTTGACAAATAAATACAGCAACATATATCTTAGTAACAAGATAGACTATGCATCGTTATAAAGATGTTGTGTACAAACTATTGTTTGTTGTCACTATAACACCAACTATTTGATTCTCTCAGATGACGAGCTTCTTCTCATAGTACGCGATCTGTAATTCTGTCTCACACATTACAACGTATATTAAAAAAATACAAAAAAATATATAATTAAGTTGAAATACTGGCAGAGAAGAGCTAAGGCGTGGGTATTGGTGTGCAAACTTGTTAAATTTTATCAAATTTGAATTAAAAATGTGCATTTTGGATCGATTTTTGTTTTATCTTCAGCATGTATATAAATATATAAAAATTAAATTGGAATTTTAAAACTTGACATGCATAATATTTGTTGTCGCAGTAAAATTTTAAATTAAAATTAATAATCAAAAGAGAAAGCACTAAAACTTGCATAGAATCTATAGAAATTGAACAATCTCCAAATGCCATCGCCACATATATATCGTCGATGGCTTACAATATAATGATGACAAAGGACAAAAAACAAAAACCGTAGGAGAAAGACTAAAGCAGTAAGTTTAATTAATCTTTAAATTCAATTTAAATTTTGAAATCAAATTCAAATTTTCCAGCAATCAATTTTTGAATTTTTGCAAATTTTTCATTATAGGAGAAGTACGTATAGGTGACAAAACTAAATCATAAAACCAAAAACGATGTAAAAATGACAAATGCGACAAGATTAATTAATTTTAAAATTTAATTTAACATAGAAAGAAGAAAGGAATTGCTAAATTTATATCATCCAGATATTCCCTACAATAAAAAGACAAATTAAAAAAATTTATCTAATGGGTCTGTTTTCTAAGTTCTAGGAAAGTGATATTCGCAATAATGAAAGATAAGAGATATGTCTGATAGTTTTTGAACTAATTCAAAGCTATTGGAGATGTAAATATGTGCTCTAAAAATAACATAAATAATGTCATGTAGAAATGTGGCTAAGAAATGTATTAAATTTTGATTTTTAAGGCATATTTGCTACTAAAATGTAATAATAATAAATTCGCGCATCAATACCTGCATCTTGGCACTTATCGGCCAGTTTTTCTACGAAATTATTAATTCTCTGAACTTTTTTTTTTTTAAACGAAGGGGAAATGCTTTTACGCCTCGAGGCTGGGTTATGTGGGACTCACTGCCGGCCTGAACAAATGGCCGGGAGAATACCCACGGTGACCGGGAATCTGCACTACTTCCGGCCACAATTCTCTGAGACTATTGCTCAGCTTATTATTGTCGCGGAAATATGTTTATATCTTTTTGGCTAGAGAATGTTCTTATCTATAGCTATAGTCTTATGTTTGAGAAAGAAAAAAACAGGCTCTTGAAATATTGTGTTCTTTTTCTAATTTTGGCAAAATTTTGGTTTGTTTGATACGCATAGTCTATATTTCTTATGTCTACGATAATTACGAACATAGTAAAAAGATCAGAATATTTTTATTTTTCTTGTAGAGAACATATAATTTCCTGATTAATTATTTAAATGTTTGTGAAGAAAGATTATTTCAAATATAAAAGTCAGAGTATATATCAGTTGAGACCTGTTGAATTATCGATCTAATAAAGTTTAATAACATGCTTGATACGAATAATCTTAAGAAGATATTTATATGACATTATATACTTGATACATTATATTATGCTGAAAACATTGTCAGTATTCGATAGTCTCTCAAAGCGAAAAGATCACGACCGATTGTTAGCGTAAACATTTTTGACTAAATTAAAAATACAAGATATTCAGATATTTTTTTTAACATATGTATATAAAAATGTATATAAAACTCGCGATTACAGTGTTTTTCTTTTCAAGCTATATTTTGTGTTCAGTTTTCAAGAAGATTTAACATGTTCTTTTTTATTTCACCTTTTTTATTACTTTTATTCTTTGCGTATAACAATAAACATGAAGATATTCAAATTGTAACAGCATCTTTTAATCATTTTAACAAATTAGAAATCTTAGAAAGAAACTCCCTTGCTTTAATTGATACACTTTTTTTCTTCTTTAATGGATATCTAGAGTCATTGTTTTCTAATGTTTTGTTAAGTTAAATATGTAATAAATATAATAAAGGGTAAACAATGGATGTTAATTTTTCTTCTTAGCTTAAAAAAATGCTTATATAATGATAAATATTAACAAAAAGTTTCTTTTTATTTTTATTCACGTTTCTGCTATTGCACTATTCTTCGTAATCTGCCCATAAAACATAAATTAATGAAAATTTAAATTTACAACAGCATTACTTTGTTATCTGTTTCTTGCGTATGTGCACAACTTACTATTATAAATGACAAATAATGTGTTGATAATATTAATAAACATTGATAATAACATATTAATAAACATACATTGAATTATTATGATAAAGTTTAGTTATTAAAGAAAATAACTTTACATATTATTTATACATGTTTGTCTTTGAATATAAATAATTTCCAATAAAATTTTTTAAGAAAACTTTATGATATATTTGTTAATTGGGCGAAATTGTATGTTTTATAGGATGCCATAGTATATCTATATAATTTAGAAATATACTCAAGTACATTAAAAAAAGAATATAAAAAACAGATATAACCTTAATAATATTGAAAAATAAATTTGGAAAAATAAAATTTATTTATAGATCTTTTAATCAGATCAATAGATATCAAATTCAATAGATCAGAATAAAATCTTTCAATATTAACAATAAGATAAAGAAATATAACACAATTTAATTTAATTTTAGGTCTATAAATAACAATTTATATGTAAATACTTTGTGTTTTAAAAGAAATCACATTTCTAATTTATGTTTAAAAATGCAGTGCATTATATCACTTTTTCGTAAATGTTATTAAAACAATTTAAATATATTATATATTCTTTCTTAAAATGTTGTAATTTTTCTTATATGTTCTTTTTCATAGAAAAATTGAATTTTGCATTTTCTTTGTATTTATATAATATAATTTCTATTTTTGTTTTCTGCACCATATTCTTACCAAAGAAATGTTTTTACAGGTATCAGAAACAAAAATTAACATGCTGTTCTTAAAATTATTATTAATTGGGTTATTATGTACCATTTAATAGCAATGGCTTTTTCTATCGATGAAAATGTGGAAAGTAAGTGCCTAACATATTTTATTATCAGTTGTCGGACAATATAACTTCGCTTCATTATGATGTAAAAGTAACACTGACACCAAATAATATGAGCGGCGAGTCCAATATCACTTTTTATATTACTTGTCTAACACCATATATAATTTTAAACATGTCAAGATTTATGAATATTGATGACATAAGGTTAAAATCGATTGAAAATGGAATGATTTGTTCAATAAATAATTTAATGCATATTATTGATGAGAATCGCTCTTTCAAAGGAGAATTATTGTTTATTGAATCCGTCAATGAATTAATGCCACAAAAATATTTAGAACGTGGAATTTATACTTTACACTTGAAATTCTCATGCACAACAATTCGCGATACAATGGATGTTTTGCAAACTTTCTACAGAAAGAAAGATAAAAGTCACGGGTAAGTAAAAAAATTATTTTAATATTAAAAAAATAAGATATTGAATATTTTTATACATTATGTTTTGTAAGAATTATTCTTTATTATTTTTTATAAAACGTGTGTGCTGTAATGTTATTATTTACAAAATTATAAGTTGTATAAAATTATGTTGTGTAATAATAAAATTTATACATTAGTCTTACAACATCATAAAACGTATAAAACTTTTCTATATCTGAATATATATACTTCTCTACATATAATATTCTCGATATCTGATATTATATTTTATTTTATTAATATGTATAAATAAATTTTAATTAATTATAAATATATATTTATTGCAAATATATACTTATTATAAATAAATAGTTTAATTATAAATATTAATTATAAATATTTTAATTGCATTTGCATTGAAATAAATTTAAAATTTAAAATTTTTGATATTTCTTTAATATATTATAATTTCTAATATTGTAGCAATAATTACCGACAATTTATTGTTAATTAAAATATAATAGATTCATATTCGCAACAATCCATCCGAAAAGAGCCCGACAATTATTTCCGTGTTTGGACGAGCCAACATTAAGAGCCACCTTCAACATTTCTGTAGAACATCATATAAAATATAAAGTTTTATCAAATATGCCGATACGAGAATACAAATCTGTGAGCGGTTCCATGATGTGCACAGTGTTCCAGATGACACCTCTAATGTCTATATATAAAGTTGCAATTATAATGTCCGATCTACACCAGGTTCTTAATTCGACTGAGACTGTGATCAACACATGGTGTAGACAATATTTGATACTTAACATGACATTCGCGCAATATGTCGCTGGAAATGTAACTAAGTATCTAGAAAATGATTTCAAGATTTTGAAAAAAATTCCAAAAGTGGATTATGTCGCTATTTCAAATTTAAAAGGCAGAATCAAACAGACTTGGGGACTCGTTTTTTACAAGTAATGCACACATTCAAGAAATAATTATAATCATCATCTATCAAAATATAATATCACGTTTAATTTCCAAAATTAAAAAAATAAAAAATATGTATTTTTTTGCGTTTAGAATTAATTCAATTAGAGGAAGATTATAACAGTATTTTAATAATCAAATTTTAATTATATTTAAAAATTTTTATTTGTAACATTCAAAAAACTTAAGAATTTTAGATGTACCAATGCCTATACATATTATGTCATTATTTATTTATGCCGTTATTTATTTACACGGCATACATATATTATATACATATATTACATATTTATATTTGTATTATAAAGACATATATACTATAGATTAGTATTGGTACTGTAACGATTCCGTTACTAGCCTCACATTGAGGCACGGCGCCTATGGCGCCCCTAAGCGCTCGCACCTATGGCGCGAA
>JBCEZX010000049.1:3689964-3710006 GCA_039654345.1 Cataglyphis cursor
CGCCTAGCATGTGTGCGTGAGCGCTCAGCTGTTTACAGCGTCTCACTGACGTGCGTCTGGCTAAAGATCGGCGATGACTGACCAGATTTTATTCAATAATAACTTTTGTATTAAGCGTTATAGGACAAAATGGTAAAGGACTTTTCTGTTCAATTTACTGTGCTCTATCCGCTCACGAGCGTTGGCACAATCTTTGCAGGACACCCTGTATATATATTATGTACAGTTTATTGTGAATTGTTATTTGTGAAAATTAAAATTTCAAAATTATTATGATTTATAGTAATATAAGTTCTTTATAGAATTGTAAAATATAATTGTGTGTAGAGAAATTATGTTAACCTGGATTATCTGCCTTGAAGCGTAAGATGGTAAAACCAGTATTTGGTACAATTACAGTATCTTTAGGACTGCAATGCGTATAATAACCATTTTGTAAACGTGCCATATGAGCTTCTATCTCTTTCATTACATCCTTATTTGTTATATCGTTTTTATTAAGTGCATTTACAAATTGTCCTGCATACATTACACAGAAGCTGTATCCATGTAAATGAAATGGATGATTTAAATCCTGCAAGGGTCCTGTAACATATTATAATTGATTTTCTGTAATTAATAACAATATTAATAACATAATAATTTATCATATATATATTCTAATATGTTACATTAATCAATTCATATTAGCTTTCTCAAATAACATAGAGGGTGTCCGAAGTCGATCACGCCACCCGTCGTGTGCAGATAAAACTAATTGTGAGAAAGAAAGTCTTTTATTATTTTTTTCTATAACGCTTGATGAAAGAAATATTACTGAATGAAGTCTGACTAATCACTGCTGACCTTTAGCCGGACGCACATCAATGAGCCGTGCGCCTGGTAGTGATGCGCCGCCATAGCGCCGGAGCGCTCTCGCATATTACCAGGCGCGCGGCTCACCGACATGCGCCCGATTGAAAATCGACGATGATAGGCCAGACTTCATCCAGTAATAACTAAAAAACAGTCTAAAACGTACATTTTTAATACACTTTTATTATTACAATTTGATAATAATAAGTTCGTGCATTAATACTTGCGTCTTGCCAGTTTGTCACTTAATAATTTAATAACACACATACATTTATATACGTATGTATATTTTTTAAATCAATTTTTTAAATTTTGCCTGTAAATCAATTTTTTAAAACACCTATTTTTTTTATTTAATAGGCAAAATTTAATCACTTGTAATATCATTAAAAATGAACGAAATTTAAATCCAACAAAAGAGTTTGAAAGCTTCAAAGCTCTACTTTTGAAAGTTTATCATTGTTTCTAAATTCTGTAAGCTTGGGAGAATTTTTATAGAAAATTACGAACCGGATAAAATGCGAAATTTTCTTCTTACTTTGTAAGTCTATTACGTGCCTCAAAAAATATGCAATTTTTTCGACTTTCTAATATGAAAATTAAAGTTTTCTCTACAAAATCCTTTTTCTAAGAATTTTTGCAAACAAATTAAATTTTTAGCTCTGAAGAGATTTTATTTTCATAAAAAGCTTTAATTGTGATCCGAGAAAAAGATATACTTAACGCTTTTTTTTTTACATATTTAGTGTTTTCTTTAAATACATACTTTCATCGTAGATCATCACATCCACAAGTGCTCCAAGCTGGATGTGATAAACATGAGCACAAGTACATGGCTCTGTGCATGTAGATGGTACGAAAGGATCTCCACACATAAATTGATATCCATTATTTTGTGAAATAAGAGGTGCTGATGGATTTTTATATGAAATATTGGCGACCAAACTGTCTAAATGAGATCCGGTTGGTGAAACTAAAAAGTCAAAAAAATTTTATTATAAGATATAAAATAAGATATAAAATAACATAAATTTAAATAATTTTTTCAAATTTGTTGGCAATCTTATTTTGCACATTTATGAAGAATTTTAATGTTATTAATGGACATTGCTAAATAATGTAGGTTAAATATACATCAATACAAATTATCGTGTGTATTCAGGTTTCTGAGTAATAAATTGGCTGAAAATTTGCACTATCTACATATTTATATTAATTAGAAAAACATTTTTTTAAATAACATCTAGTTTTATAGCATGCAAAAAAATTGCAAATCTGAACAATATTTAAATTTTTTTAATGTATTAATAATACATAAAAAGCATGTCCAACTTTATATTTGAAATAGAGATAACTATTTTAAATTCAACACTCTGTTTAAAGTAAATTTGTTCAAATTTTTATTCTCAAGTAAGATGCTAACCCTTTTATATCCTTCTTAATAAGAAAGAATAGAATGTAAAGAAACAAATATAGAGAAGAGATGTTATGCAGGGTATCTGATAATAATAGCCCCATCCGTCATGTGTAGATAAAGCGGGTTAAGCTGAGTAAGAAAGTTCTTTATCATTTTGCGATTTTCGTAATAATTATTGAAAAATTAATTAAAAAAGATTGACCAATTCGCGTAAGTATAAGCGCGCAGTGAGAAAGGAGACGGAGACGGAGACAACCCAAAAGTTTGCGGTCCTTAGGCGCGCAACAAAATTTTAGAAGGAGCGCTTTAAATGACAATGGTTACGTACGAGCAGTAAATAATGATGGATTCTCACATCCTAGCAACCACATTAATGGGTTCCTTTGTATTGCGCGCTTATACTCACGCGAATTGGTCGATCTTTTTTAATTAATTTCTCAATAATTATTACAAAAATCGCAAAATGGCAATGGACTTTCTTATTCAGTTTACCCCGCTCTATCTGCACACGACGGGTGGGGCGATTATTATCAGATATCCCGTATATTATCATATTGTACGATTAGTACTAGAAATATCGTCAGGAAGAATTAATGCTAACTTGTATGATTCCAAATGCATTAACAGCCTCTTCTGCTTAATGAATTTTGACAAGTTCGTTAATTATTAAATAATTAATTAAGTATTAAGTAAATAACACAAATTCAATCAGGTAACTGAATAAATATATAAATTGAGCAGAAAAGTACATATGTACATTGATATTTCTGCAAAAAATTCAATAATATATTTTTATTTGCACTTCATGTTGCATAAGAAGATTAATAATATAATGCTATAATATGCTTTTATAAGATTGTTACATATTTGTATTACTATATGTATCTTATACCTAACCTAACCTATACAGGGTGTTTCCGGATTAAATGGCCGAACTTGAAATATGAATTTAGGACTTAAAAACAAGAAAAACCTTTTCTCTGGAAGTATGTTTGCAAACGCTTCGTTCAAGAGCATAGTCATATAGATAGGTCTTGCAATTCTGGCGAATTTCGGTGGTGAGGAGTGACTCGCTTATAGAAGCAGTTTTGTAGTGTCGCTGCTATCGACTGCGCTTGATGAATGTAACTACAAAATTTCTTGGCTACTCGGCTATGTATTGTACATTATATTTTTTTATTATATATTATTTAACATGCAATACAAAATTATTATTAAATTATCACTTTTTATTTACTTATTTTTTTTAACTTTCTATATCTGTCGCACGGAAGAGCACTTGATAGCAGCGCCCCTTACCATGGCCAAACAGTGAATTATAAAATGACTTCAATAAGCAAGTCACCTCGACCGTGTTCCAAAGATATTGCCTTCTGAAGTTAGGAACGAATAATTTCGAAATAATCTAGGTTTATTCTATTTGTTGCTGTACAGTAATCAAAATTTAATAATTAAATGTTTTGTTCAAAATGATGGTCTCCAGCTCGGAGACAAGTACTGCACCTATCGATGGCAGAGTGAGTGGCTGATTGACATTTTACATCTGTAATTTCTTCGCTCTAATTTATTCCACGAAAGCATTCAACGAACTAACAATTATTTGGTACGAATGGACGGAGCTTTGTTTACAGTGCAAACACAAGCCTGTCAATGACTTTTGATTTTTAAAATAAAAATAAAAAGAAACATTTCAAAATTATTCGTTCCTATAATCTAAACTTATATTCTAAATTTCAGAAGTCAATATCTCAAACTAAACGTTTGCGAGCATCCTTTCAGAGGAAATTTTTTCTTGTTTTAAAATCCTAAATTCATATTTCAAGTTTGGCCATTTAACTCGGGAACACCTTGTATATTTAATATAAGACACTATTGCGTGTATTAATAAAAATATGTCCAATACAAAGAAGCGATTTTTGCTTATAAAACAGTATTATTTATCTATATTATATTGCCAATCTTGTCGATAATCTCAATTATCTATAAAGTATATATTAAATAATAATTTAAAATATATAAAAATATACATTTGTATACAAACATTAATTTGAGGGAAGATGCTTAACTTTTAAATATTTTTGTAAATAAGATAAAGGTTAATATTCAGATTAGGATACACTGCACCGATATCCTTGACCATGACATATGTTGTCAAGGACATGACCCTGAGTAACTTTTCCTTATAAATTTATCGGCAGTCTCTTATAGTTTTTTAGATATTTAATGTTAAATTTTGACAGTTTTAATGTATCTTTGGTAATTATTTACTTTTAGAAGAGCATCTTGATGGTCAGAACGACCTTGACTTTGACATATGTTGTCAAAGTCACGACCCTGAGTAATATAAAAAAAATTTTAGCTATCGGTCGCTCATCATTAAAAAGTTATTAACAAAAAAGTTTGAAATATACCAAAGTACATGCATGGACAGGAAACACGCGTGCGCGCGCGCGCGCGCACACAGACACACACACACACACACGTGGGAGTGGAGGTGTAAGGGGGCCTTCGGCCCCCCTCCCGCACCGACAGAGTGGACCACGCTTTATAATTTACGAAGTACATGTTACATTGTAAAGTAAAGCAAGGTCCAACCTAACTATCGGTGAGAAGGGTGCGGGAGGGGGGCCGCAGGCCCCCTTTGCTCCTCTCGTGTGTGCGTGTGTGTGTGTACGCGCGCGCGCGTACTTCCTGTCCATGCATGTACTTTGATATATTTCAAATTTTTTTTGGTAATAACTTTTTAATGATGAGTGACTAACGGCTAAAATTTTTTTTATGTTTCCTCAGAGTCATGATTTTGACAACATATGTCAATGTCAAGGTCGTTCTGACCATCAAGATGCGCCTCTAAAAGTAAATAATTACCGAAAATACATTAAAACTGTGAAAATTTAATATTAAATATCTCAAAAACTATGTAGCATGTACTTTGTAAGTTATAAAGCGAGGTCCACTCTGCCTACCGGCGAGGTAGGTGCGGGAGGGGGGCCGAAGGCCCCTTTGCACCCTCCTCTGTGTGTGTGTGTGTGTGTGTCAAAATTTGACATTAATCTATCATATCTAAAAAACTATAAGAGACAGCCGATAAATTTATAAGGAAAAGTTATTCAGGGTCACGTCCTTGACAACATATGTCAAGGTCAAGGTCATCGGTGCGGTGTAACTTAATCTGAATATTTACCTAAACTATTTAGTTTTCTAATCTTAATGTTTTCATGTATAAAATAATGAAACAAATTGAATGGTGTAAAAAACACAAATAATTATGAAAAAAAATACATTCTAAGTAAGTGCATACTTTTTCTTAAAAGCAATTATTTTATTTATACCAATTAGTTTGTCTCATTTTGTACATAAAAGTTTTATATTAAAATTCAAAAATTAAATATTTTAAGGAATATTTCCTTTTTTTATATTAAAATATGTTAGATTAAGATATAAAATAACTCGAAAAAATACTTAATAAAATAATTCTTTATTATTGTGCTTTGAAAAAGTCTCAAGAAAGAGTATAAGAATATACAACACACAATAATAAGAATATACAACATACAATAAAAAATAGCGGGTTTTATTTATAAAAATAAAATTGACTTTGAAATAATCCTTTGGACTTTGATCCAAGCTCAAATAAAGATCATCTTCAAAATTGAAATATTCAAAAGATAAAATTTAACCGATTATTTCAACGGCGAACATCGCTGATAAATTCGAGCTATAATCCTCGAAATCAAAACACGAGCAAAGGTAAACAGCGTCGCGGTCACCCGCTCCGTGCGTGATCGCGTGATTTCTCTATTATGAAAAAGTATTATGACAAACACCTGGATTCTAGAACATTCAATGCCGAAAAACTCCCTTTATGGAAATCGGCAGATCGCGAGTCTTCGCGGTCGTTAGTCAGTCGGTCCTTGACGACGAACCGAGCTGATCGATCCTCAGTTTCATTTCGCGCTGCTGTTCGCAATCTCGCTCGTGTTCTGTAATTAATACGCGTTCTTTCGAATTTCTTACAATCTCGAAAGGTTAATTCGCTCGTGTCGTATAAGCCATCGTCATTCTTGTTGTGCATCACTCAACTGACATTCTCGTGTGCGAACGAGTATAAAACTTTATTGTAAGAGACGCCTCAATTTGTACTCATTATTACTCAGTGTGTATTTGTGATTGTGACTAGTGGAGTCCGAGAGCCGACGCTCGTTATCCACATCGCGAATATCGTCTATCTCGCGTTAAAATCCATTCGACGGCCGCGTGCAAGATTTCCGCTCTTGCGAGGATTTTTAACAAGAAATCCTTCAAGATTTCCGAATCGCGGAAAAAGACAGACCAAAAAAAAGAGACATTATCAAGATATCCGATCGGAATCGCGGAGCTTGTGCCGTCGCTCGCTCCTATTATTAACAAATAAAATACTCTTAAAACCACGTCACGCAATGATTTCAAACCCTTTATCCTCCAACGAATCTGCGGATTCGCATTACACGTCGCTTCTCGCTCATCTCTGAGCATTCACATCTAAAAGATTCGGGCGATCGCGTCACGGTCGACTCCCGAACAAATCATCATCAGATAATCCCCTTAACACCAAATAACTCTTATCTGAAACATTTTTATCAATTTAAGGGCTCTGAAATATTTCAGTGGATTGATTAAAATGGCTCACCCTGTATATACAGAGTGTCCCAGAATTTATAGTAGAAAAAAGAGGCATATTTTATAGATAAAAATAAAGGAAAATTGTGCTATGAACATATGTCCGAAACGCACTCCTTCTGAGTTATAGACCCTCAAAGTTTCCCGAAAAGATTTGAATTTTCTGTCTAAACTTGTACTTTGAATTGTATGAAAATTGGTACATACACATATCTTTGTATGTTTTATTCATTTTTGGTGTCAAAAATTGTTTACAATATACAGAAAATTTAAGTTTTTTCGAGAAACTTTGAAGGACTGTATAATTTAGAGGGTGTGCGTATTCGGTCATTTTAGCTGGAAACATGAAACGTCACAGACACTAAATACATATGCAACTATGATGGTTGCCTAGCAGCGATTGAAGGATTGCGTGATCTGGCAAAAACTCATGCATATACAATAGGATCTAAGCTAAGAATTAGCTGTGCTAGTTCCATTACCAGGCTGCAGCTGATTAATACAAAAAAAAAAAAAAAAAATAAATAAGGTCAGGTATTTCTTAAAAACTATTATTTTCTTTATATCAAAATTTAGAATATGTTTCTCCCTCTTTCTCTCTCTCTCTCTCTCTCTCTTTCTCTCTCTCTAAGAAATGCAGTAATTAAATTAATTAGAACAAGAAAGAAAGAATATTCAATATATGATAGATCTTATACCTACTGCCACAATGTTGATTATATTGATTACTAATTTTAAATTAAAAAATGCCCTGTGCCAAATTGATCGACTTATTGTAAAATATAAAATTATAAAATATAAAATTAATCATAAGCTTTACCAGATAAGTCCGAAACGAAAAGGATGAATATTAAAGCGGCATACAAATTAGGCGTGAAATAAAATAATGTGAAATAAAAATCCCTAAAAAAATTACCTTTTTAAAAAAAAGATAAAAAAGGGGCCAAGTACACACGCTGTGTGAAAAAATATTTATTAAAAAATATATATTTAAATAAAAACATTATTGTATAAAATAATTATTTAAATTTCTTACAAAAATAATGATATCAGAAAATTGCGCCAAAAGAATAAAAATTTATACTATAAACTTTATTTCTTTTATTATTATTTAAATAAAAACAATTTAATCAAATACTTTTATATAAAATAGTTATTTAAATTTAAATTTCTTACAAATATAATGATATTGAAAAATTATGACAACTGAATAAAAATTTATGTTGTAAAATATTTTTATTTTATTATTTCCAATATTAAGAAAAATTATATTTAATAAATCGCATAATTAAAGTAGTAGTATAACTAAATTGGAATTATTTTGTAAATAACTAAATGCACAATATACACACATCTAAGGCTTTGGAATATAATTATTGAAGGAAAATTTTTTATAAACGCTACATCGTATAAGACAAACTTACACCAAAGCAAAGTATAAAAACTTGACGTGCCCAGATCGCATTAAAACAAGTACATTATATAAATACATACATTATTTTGATTATTCTAATATAATATATAATGTGAACGATCTTCTATCAGATCAGACAACTCATTTTTTCCTGCTTTATTCATATTTAATAATGTACCACGTAAGTAACGATGATTTTTTGCCAATAAATTGTATATCCATATTACCTTCCCATGCAATAAGAAGAACAGGATTATAATAATTTATAACTTCATTATCTGTTCGAGGAAAATCATAAAGTCTACTTTTATGTTTCAATTGTTTTCTACCTGCGAATCGAAGTTGCCACATCTCTCATATTTAAAGTTTCAGTAACGGGACGAGGAAATCTAAAACGACACCGACGTATAACTTTATCCTTCTTTTTTAGAGCGAAGACAATAATCGTTATGTATATTTCGCTGCGTATTAACACGCCTATACAATAATGGCGAAATATTTTGATCCCGCATTTAGCAGCTTATATGTTGTAAAATAAATTTAGAGACTTCTTCAATAGTAGATTCGATGGAGACCAAAAATCGGTACATTTTTAATCCATATTAATAAGTGGAAATGTTGTAAATACCTCTACCTTGATATTCTCGTCGCCACAAATAATGTGTTACTTCTCCAATTGAATGATCTTTGCAGCTAATGAAATCAAGCATTGCCTGAAATTTATTATCGAGAAACTTGGCTGTTGATACAGGATCTCTAGCAACAAGTACGCTAATGCATAAGGAAGTATCATGCCATCCATTTACCTCACAAATATATTCACCTAAATCTTCCCATAACCACTCGCTCGGACTTAATGTTAAAAACCATGTCGCGGGTCCATAATGTTGTGTCATACAATTTAAATCGCTTCTCGGTTTACGCCAATATTGCTGTGTATTTTGAAGTGTGGCAAATATTGTATTCAAATTAGATTTCAATAATTCTTTCAATACTGCTTCTGCAGTAAAAAAAGCTTCTGCAGCAAATATTCTGCAGCCGTATAACGCACTTGCGGATTAGTTCTGTTCATTTTATGATAAATTCCACGACTTAATTGACGTATATTTGCATCGTTCAACAAATAAAATAAATATTGTTGATTTAATCTATATATAATCTGCGGATGTTTAGATGTCAAACGATATTTAATAAATTCATGATCAAAAAATTTGATTTGCCTCATGTTGTCCATTAATACCTATAGGTAGGTTGGTTAGGGATAGGAGATTGGCCGTAGGATAATACCTATCTTATTCTACTTGTAGGAAGAGTAATGAACGATTTGACTTTCAATACAAAATCAACATTTATTTTCTTGGATATTTATTTACATGGTGAAAGTTGTATGAAAGTTGTAAAGAATTTCATTATTTATATCACACAGAGGTTTTCGTTTGCCACCTCGTTTCTTCGTCTGAGTAGCTGCGTCTATCCAGACCTTGCGGGGACTCGTCTGCGTGGTAATATTTTTCCAGACCTTGCGAGGACTCGTCTGCGTGGCGATTCCGTTGACCCAGATTTTTCGAGGGCTCGTCTGGGTGATGGAATTTTTCTTGGGCGTCTTCCGGATAGGCGAGATGAGTGGAGGAAGGGGTACCACGGAATGGGAGGCGTAATGCTTCTTGGCCGTCCGATGTCCGGGGTGACCGGTCGATCCCTTCTTGTACAAGGAGCCTTTGGCGGCTGAGCGCCTTCGGCTGGAGGCGACTGAGCGCCTTTGACTGGAGGCGACTAAGCGCCTTTGATTGGAGGCGGCTGAACGTCTCGTGTTGATGGCGACTGAGCGCCTAACCTCCTGTGCTTGGCCGAAGTCAAGTGTAACGGCGTTGGGCAAGTCCTGCGCCGAATGGTGAACTCGGCTTCTGAGGTTATCGGATGTACGATGCTTCTTACTCGCGGCGTCTTGCTGGATTGTTTTTGGCGACTAGCGCCTTGTTTTGATATAATGACTTCAGCGACTAGCGCCTTGTGATTATGTCGTGCTTTCTCCGCGGGTGGTCTGACTTATATCTCGGCTGATCTGACTTATTTCTCTTGCGGGTTAGCCGAGGCGCCTTGCGCCGCCTATCGGCGCCTCCCGCACAACTCGCTGATGCTCGAGCGCTTGCGAGAAACAATTCGCGGATGCTCGAGCGCTTGCGAGAAACAATTCGTGGACGCACGAGCGCTTGCGAGAAACGTTATTATTTTGCAAATATCGTGCTGATATAATTTTTGTGGTTGCAGTAGGCCGCCACAATACCAAAAGGATATAAATCGGGAAAATACATTAAATCTAAATATTGTTCACGATTATCCAAAGACAAGTCGTGAATTTTTAATATTTGATATAAAATTGTCGCAGTCTTATTTTCTTTTCATATAAAGGATATCTAGTATATTGTTCATAATAGTTATCATTTTCATCAGTAACTTGAGTTAACATTGTTTTCTGTTGACCCTCTAATGTAACTTCTATATCATTTTTAATCACTTCTATCGGATCATTTAATAATTTAGACTCATCATCCAATGTCATTTCTATATTATCTTCTGTCTCTTCCATTTGGAATTCTAAATTTTTTAATTTTGTCAGACATAAATCATTATGATCATTTGGCAATATAATATGAGAGTATAAAGTATTATTACGTTTTAACTACGTTAAATACTTTTTTAATATTAACTATCTCTTCCCAAATAATTTTTGATTTTGTCGGGATACCTCTAATTAAAATATATAATTCGTGATTATCATTTATTGGGTCAGTAGTAGAACATAATTTATTCAATGTCTCCTGTAATGAAAGTAGTAAATGAAATGTTCTACCTTTAACTTTCTGTACCATTTGTCTTTGAGGTAATCTTTTATTAATAACAGTTCCCATTTTGAAAATAGTTTGAAATGCTTTAGCTCTCTGTATAAAAATTTTTTCAAATATGTTAAGAAATGAGAATACTTCAGGTACATCATATGTGAAAAGATTATTTAAAATGCAATATGCAGACATAAAACTTTTACAAAATTTTTCTGCACAATAATTACATATGTATTCCGCATTAATTTTTTTTTGTATATGTGCCATTAAATCTCTCCAAATTTGAATGTCTATTTGTGCTTGAAGACTATTGATTTTACATTTCTTTTATAATATAATCTCTGACATGATCGCAAATAGTGTCGTGATGTGTCTGTTGAACGTTTGATCAAAGTTTCAAATGTTTTACGATATCTAGAAATAATATCATCATCGCTCAGAAATGTATCTGTTTGTTGATGTTTATACCTATCTGCTTTTTCTTGTGCAGAAGTAACAATTTCATTCAATATATTTAAATCAGCCTGAATTAATGCCAAGATTTTCCATCTTTCGATAAAAATTTGTAAGTTGATAAATTAAATGTTTAATATTTCTTACTTTTAGAAAATGAAGCGATAATAATTGAATTGAAAGAAACATTTTTTTGCAAAGTGTTAAATCAATATGATGGCTATGCGTATGGCCCAATTTCTCATTTGAAGTTTTCATAGTACATTCATGAAAACATTGCATCAATTCTGGTACATTCCTTAAAGTACATGTATTTATAGTTTCGAGGAATTCTTGGTAACGATCAATTAAAAATGGCTCATTTATTTTACATGAAGTATCGCACAATCACGATTTTTTTGCTTGTTCTTCCATTAATGGTAATATATTTATTACTTGTCTTTCCTTATTCAACATCAAATGATCCAGTAATATTACGGTAATGTTATGGTATGCAGACTCGATAAAATAATTTTCCGCTGAGGCTGTATGCCTAGATATGCCACATAACGCATGTAATTTTTCTTCAATTGTAAAACATTCAACGACAAGAATCAAACTCACTTCCGATTTCTTTTTAATCAAAGCTAACATTTTGTATATATTGCAAATATGTTTGTTTCTAATATATATACACCAACGTATGATTTTTTTCGGTTTCTAATTGTTTCTCAATATGGCTTTCAATTTTAAGCTTCTTTACAATATTTTTTAATAAATATTTCTGAAGAATGACGAAGTTTTATAGAATTTCTCGACCAGAATTGTTTATATTTTTTAGTAATTTTTTTTAGCAGTATCACAATTTGTTATTGCAGGCAAAATTTTTACTTTTCGGATAATATTGTTTGTTATAAAGCCATTTACGATCAGGATCCAATCTTTTTTGTCTATCACATTCGCACTGAAAATTTGTCCAATAACGCTTTTTTACACGTCTATTCTCTAAATCCTGTTCATATCGATATCGATATTTAACACGTTCATCTTCCAAGTTTTGCTGATCAATCGCGTTTTTTTAACGCGATTATTTTCAAAATTTTGTCTATATCGATCACGCTGTTTAGCACGTCTATCTTCTAAATTCTGTGCATATCGATCGCATTTTTTAGCGCGTCTATTTTCTAAGTTCTGAATATATCGATCACGTTTTCAGTGCGATTATATTCTAAGTTTTGTCTATATCAATTACGCTGTTTAGCACGATTTTCTTTTAAATTTTGTCTATTTCGATCGCGCTGTTTAGCGCGTCTATCTTCTAAATTCTGTGCATATCGATCACGTTGTTTAGTACGATTATTCTCTAAATCCTGTTTGTATGAATTTTGTTTTTCCGCCTGATTATTTTCTAAATTTTGTATATAGAGCGTTTGTTCATTAATGCATTGATTTTCAAAATCATGTTGATATTTATTTTTACTAATATTTTTTAACTTTCTTTACATCGAAAATATTTCTTAATACATTATTGTTCAAAGTTTTTGTTTATATAAGTTTGTTCGTCAATTTTAATATTTGTTTCATTATTATTAGACAAATCATTGCTGTTAATTTTGCAGTCAATATTGCTTTTAATATAGAACTTATTTTGAACACATTTATTTGTTTCTTCATAAATATCATTCTTTGTTTTTATATAATTCTTTGGAATATTTTTTGTTATTAATTGTAATTGATTATTACTTAATTCTTTCTTAGATTGATAAATATGACGCTTCTTTTCTAAACGATTTAATCTTTGTTGTTTTGTCTCATCTTGATGTATAATATGTTAACGATCTGCTTCAATCTCTCTTGCTTTTATTACTGCTAATGAAAATACCTTTTGAGGAGCATACCATATTGTGGATCTTGTGGGAAATGCTAAATAACATTAGACTCAAAAATCTTTATTAAATGCAAACGCATTAAACTATGATTATATTTTATTTTTTTGGATTTAATATTAAATAATAATGAAATTGCAAAGGCTATTGCAAAAACACCGCAATCGTTACCATTTGGTTGATGTTGCACAGTTGGAAACTTGACAGGATTTTTTTCAAAATCATATATTGGAAATAATTTTCTCAAGAATTTTTCATGATGTTTATGTAAAATTTTAGAATTTAATGAATCATAAATAAATATATTCTTTCTATTATAATAACTGCATACTCAATGTCCATCATGTAAACTTGATGAACTGTGCAATATTTGTATGTTTTTTATTCTTTAATACAGATTGAATCATATCAAGACATTGTATTCGCCATGTTTCAACAGGTCTTTAATCTGAATAGTTTTTCAAAAGATTGTTGAAATGTTCCATATGAATGTCAATTAACCATTCGCTTCGAATAATTATATCTTTTTCTGTAGGCATTAGGCTATTTTTTTATTTGTCTTTACAGACATTTTGTATATATTTAAGAAAACGCTTTAGATAGATAGACTTTATAGACTTTATTTACAGTACTTTTATTTACGTATAACAGCTCTTTTTATAAGTAACTTTATATTGACACACAATAATCGTTATTTACAAACGTAAAGCAGCCGTTTTTATAGATGCACAGCAGCCTCTTTTATATCTTTTTATATAAGATATGTAATAGTTTACACAGATGTATAATGATTCTTTTTAAACTTGCACTTTTTAATAGAAACGTATAGAAATATATATTATTATATATTATACGTATGTTATATATATTTTACATATATAAATTATTATATATTTAATTTTTTAACATTAAAATATATTATAAAATTCAACGCTATAATAGCGGATTAATTTTTTATTTGGGCATCTAATAAATCCAAATACAGACAATGTTTCTGATTGGGCGCCTAAAGCAAGCCAATATTCAGCGCTAATGCAGCTAATATATTTTCAGCGCATTCGGCAGCTTTTATACAGCGTCAGAGCAGCCAATTAATTTTTATAACTTTTTGGAAAATAAAAAGGTTATAAATAATGACATTATAAAAATATTATTTAAATTTTATTTAAGTTAATCAGTTCTTTATCTTTATGATTGTTGTTATATTATTCAACAATATACTTAAGAAACGCCGTCAATATTTTTTAAATTTCTTGTTTTGCAGTAAAATAAACTAATATTAATTACGCAAGCAATAAAAATTATGCCAAACAAAGTAATAAATCTCGTAAAAGCATAGTTTGTGAACTCTATGATTCATTTGTTTGTAAAAGTTGAAGATCGAATACAAGAAGAAATCATAATTGACAACATAACGAAAAATGGTCAACATGATGAACACTATGTAAGTATTTTAATAAGAATATTTATAAACAAAAATTTTTAAAAATTTATTTTTTTTTTAGATATCGATGGAAGATGTAATATTAGAGCTTGATTCAGTGGTGAAAATACCGGCTGATGTGTCGGCATTTAACGCGCAAATTTTCACCTAAATTGGCGCGCAGGCTTGCACGGAAGTTGGCGCGCAAACTGGAGCGCGGGCCGGCGCGTCAGCCAGCACATCAGCTAACGCACCAGCCGGCGCGCAAATCGACACATCAGCCGGCGTTCCCGCTTTTGAATGACGCGGCATCCAAAGTCTGGACCTAACCCGGCGCCCCCAGCGGTGCAAATGCAGAGAGCTGGACCTGCCCAGCAGAGGCCTGGGCCTAGATGTATACAGACTGAAGGAGCTGCTGTACAACAGGAGCATGATTTAAGTAAGTAATTGTTACCTTTTTTTTATTACTGTATTACATGCAGAGCACATAATATAATCAAGTACAGCGCATGTGAGAAAAGTATTTATAGATTGAAGCGAAGAAACATAAATACTTTTCTCGTTGCATTTGATTATATCTGTTAATTACAACATTATGACTTATTCTATTGTAATTCAACATTGCGGTCATAGGTATAATCATCAAGGGCAATGAGAAGACTATGTCTTTTTACTTTATTCTATAAACACTTTCCTTACATGCGTTGCACTTAATTGTATCTGGCTCTGCATATATTATAATACAGTAATATTGTGAATATATAATTCTAATTCAACATTGCGATCGCAGATATAATCAAGTGCAGCACATTTGAGAAAAGTATTTATAAAATGAAGCAAAAAAACAGAAAAACAATAATATAACTATATTTAATATTCTAATAACAATAATATAACTGTATGTATATAATCATAATCATAACAATAATATAACTGTATTTAATATTCTAAGACAATTAATAATATAACAATATTATAAAACATTTAAATTAATAATAAAAATATAAACTTTTTAACATTATTTAATTATAAAATGCATGGCCATTATATACAATATACAATAGCAAAAGAATGACTATGCATTCTATAATTAAATAATGAAGTATTCTTAGAATATTATGTTAAATATAGTTATATTATTATTATATTTAAGTTAATCTTTTTTATTTTTTAATTTAAAAATTTATAAAAAAGTACAAGTTGTTCGTAATTTTTTTATAAATAAATATAAATTGTAATTTTCTTATTTTATTTCTTTTTAAATTATTATGTTTTCCCTAACAATTTCTATTTTGCCATGATTTTTAGATTTCGTTTCGACCAATAATAAGGAACTATGGCTAGATTCAATTCAGACTTGCATAAAGGCCTTGTGCTGTAGGCCTTTAGTTTAGATGCGGTTATCATGATAATTTTTCAATCAATCAATCGCAAACTGCAGAGCGTTGCTAATATAACTTAGAACAACGCTAGCGCAATGTATTGTCGAAAACAGTAAAAGAACTTGACGTTTTATTTATATTATATTATATATATCGATTATGACGATGATAATGACATGGACGTTTCTTAAACAAAATTTTCACAAATGGAATTTTGCATCGTAATATCTCTGATTATAGATCATGTAGAGCAAAAATAAAAACATTTTCCTTATACAATTAAGACCCAAGCTATCCATTAAGCCTATTAAAAACTCGATCAGCCCAACCGTTACTGAGAACCGTTATTATGAGGTTCTTGCAACTGACCGACTCACGTATAGATACACGATGTGCCTCGTTATACTTGGCGCGAAACACTACCGTGTCTCTTGATTTGCAAGATTATTATAATCAATATATTATATCAATATATCAATATAATATGTATTATTATATCATTATTAATACATTAATATGACATATAATTCGATGGGCACGCCAAGTAATTGTGTGTCGCTTCAAATTTCATCCTTTTCATTTCGGACTTATCTGGTAAAGCTTATAATTAATTTTACAATAAGTCGATCAATTTGGCACAGGGCATTTTTAAATTTAAAATTAGTAATCAATATGATCAACGTTATGGCAGTAAGGATTAAGTAGTTTTTTATGATTTATTTATTTGTACTAAAATCAGCAACATAAAAGTGCTACTTTATATATTATACAAAATATTTATTTGAAGGGAAGGAGAATATAATAATGTAATTTCTTGATAGAAATAAAATGCATTCTAATTTTTTTGAGAAAATCTATAATATTTCTATAATAAACGCAAGATTGATTTTATGACAAATATATTTTAAATTACAACTCTTTACAAACTGACTCTACTGTTTCTATGTACTTGGCTAGTTAACGGTAAATATAGCGAAAAGGGGACCTAGCCCCAATGACCTTGACCTTGACATATGTTATCAAGGACATAATTCTGAATAACTTTTTCTTCTAATTTAATTATCGCTCGTTGCTTATTAAAAAGTTATTAACAAAAAAAATTTGAAATATATCAAAATACATGCATGGACAGGAAGCACGCACGCATACACGCACGCACGCACGCACGCACGCACGCACGCACGCACGCACACGGGGGGGTGCAAGAGGGGCCGTCGATCCCCGTCTCGCACCCACCCCGCCGGTAGGCAGGGTGGATTCGCTTTTCAACTTACAAAGTACATGCTACATTGTAGAGCGAGCCTCTCTTGCACCCCCCCCCCCCCCTGTGTGTGTATGCGTGTGTGTGTGTGTGTGTGTGTGTGTGTGTGTGTGTGTGCGCGCGCGTGCGTGCGTGCGTGTGTGTGTGCGTATGTGTGCGTATGTGTGTGTGTGTGTGTGTGTGTGCGTGTGCGTGTGCGTGCGTGCGTCCATGCATGTACTTTGGTATATTTCAAACTTTTAAGTTTTACCTTTTACTTTTTCCTCTCCCCCCGGTCTATGCATTCGATTTACTACACATAAATAAATGAATCTGTTAAAAATACGTTTTCAAGACATATATTTTCAACTTTTACGTGTACATACACATTGATGTCAGCAGGTCGCGGAAATATTGCTTTTTGTTTACATTTGAATACCTTCTCTCAATGTTTATACTGTTTCATATTTATTTCTTGTTATTTTCTGTACTAGTGAATTCTTATGATGACACAGTCTTGTTTAATTCTTCAAAGCGTAAAGTTGTTACTTTTCTATATATTAGTACAAATAATAGTACATTTCGTTAATAATACAATGCATTTGCACGAATTTCTTCATTTAACATATAATTATGATGCTCTAATACAGTATCTTATTGATAAACAAGTTATTCGTGATATTCAATGTCCAAAATGTAGAAATATTATAACTTATACAAATATATTTAAAAGCTTTACTATGCATTGCACTAATAAATATTATAAGACTATATCTGGACGAAAAAGATAACGGATAACATGAAACTTTAAAATAAGTATGTTGAATAACACTTGGTTTTCTAAAGCTCATTTGGATATGGTAAAAATTTGCCGGATATTTTAATAATTAAATCACCACGACAATCTCTTATATGTAATGAGTTGGAAATACATGATAAAGCTGTGATTGGACAAAAGTTTGTAGAGAGGTATGTAAATTAATATTTGAATGAAATATTCGGGTATATGTTTATATCTGTTACTTATACATGCATTTTTATATTATTTTATATTACTTTTTCAATATTTATTATCAGACTGGTTAATAAAAAAACAACAACAAATTGGCGGAGAAGGGATTATTGTGGAAATAGATGAAGCCAAAATTGGGAAAAGAAAATTTAACAAAGGCCGTATGTTAAAAGGATATTTGGTGGCATAGAACGTTTTATTGTACCTATAGAAAACCGGAGTTCCGAAACGTTATTACCATTGATTCGTAAATATATTGCTCCTGGATCAATTATTTATAGTGATTGTTGGCGTGCTTATAATGATCTCAAAAATGAAAATTATGTACATCAAACAGTAAACCATTCTGAAAATTTTGTGGATCCTAATACTAAAATTCATACACCAAAAATTGAGAGATTATGGAGAGAAATGCGTGCTAATCTTCCACGTTTCGGTATTCGAGATCATTATAAACATTATATTGCTGAATTTTTATTTAAAAAGACTATATACTTTTGATAAGCGTATTGATGTTTTTTTTTAAATAATGAGCAGATTATATCCAATAAATAATTCAACATACTTATATTTTATTTTTGCACAACCTATATATGTAAAAACTTGTATTTATTTTAGTTTATATGTGTAATATACGTAGGACTATTTTTGTAAACTTACTTAAATATCTAGTTTTTCATTGTCAGACTATGTATAAATCTTAATTTTTACAAATTATTTGTTTGTTAATAACTTTTTAATAACCAACGAGCGACGATTAAATTAGAAGAAAAAGTTACTCAGAATTATGTCCTTGATAACATGTCAAGGTCAAGATCATTGGGGCTGGGTCCTCTTTTCGCTATATTTACCGAAAATTTTTTTTAAAGTTATTTTTTGAAGAAAAATATTAAAATTTTTGTTAGTAATTTTTTGCGTACTAGTTAGAATTTTTTTTATGTACTTGGCATGGTTTTTTACCTTTGTAAGGTTTTTTTTAGAGGAATTTCACTACTTTTTATAATAACTGTTTATTATAAAAATTTATATTTTTTTGCAATTACTGTTTTTTATAAAAATTTATATTTTTTCTGCAAAATTTAAAAATTATTTCCTAGAGATGTAATATTAAAATTTTTGTTCGTAATTTTTTGCTTACAAATTAGAATTTTTTTATGTACTTTTGTGTATCTTTTTTATGTACTTTTGTGTATCTTTTTTACCTTTGTGAGATTTTTTTTAGAGGGATATATATTTATAGGTTTTTTTTTTCAAGAGACACGGTAGTATCTCGCGCCAAGTATAGCGAGGCACACCGTGTATCTATACGCGAGTCGGTCAGTTGCAAGAAATATAACGGTTCTCATAATAACGGTTCTCAGTAACGGCTGGACCGATCGAATTTTTAATAGGTTTAATGGATAGTTTGGGTCTTAATTATATAAGGAAAATGTCTTTATTTTTGCTGTACTTGATCTATAATCAGAGATATTATGCAAAGTT
>JBCEZX010000049.1:3710106-3720201 GCA_039654345.1 Cataglyphis cursor
ATTTAAATAATTATTTTATACAAAAGTATATTTATTTAAAATGTTATTATTTAAATATAATATTTTTTCACATAGCGTGTTTACTTGGCACCTTTTTTTTACCTTTTTTTTAAAAAGGTAATTTTTTTAGATATAAAATAACATAATTAGTTATACATATGCCGAGAAAGCCAAAGTATATATACTACATAGTATGTATATTAACAAACTGATTAATAAATTGGAGCGATTAAAATTTTGTTGCAATAGGATCTTTGGGAATAAATATGTATATATATTTTGGCTTTCTTTGCATATGTATAATTAATATTGTAATAGCAATGTTGTGCGAGATATGTATTTATAATTTTTTTTGCATAATGACGTATTATAAGTTATACGTAAGTAAGGAAAGTTAAAGTTTTCCCACTACGTATATAAATAGATTAATAAATTGAAATGATTAAAATTATGTTGCAATCAGATCTACTATATGAGAATAATAAATATTATGTTTGAGGTCATGCTTGAACACATTCATGAAACAATTCATTTAATTGTAAGAAAGATTTGCGATATGGGCTTAAAATAATTACATTTTATTCGGCAAACATCTCGTATTACTTATTTCTTATATCGTTTCAAAGTCGAAAAATAGTCAAATAGCGACAAATATTATTATCTCTCAACTTTTTCTGTCGCTAACAAAGCCCATGTCGCAAACAAGTTTAATAACAAATCACGCAAACAACTTCGACGGTTAGTCGCACGATAAGTCGCAAACGGTACGCGTGATACCGTAACGTATGCACTGACGTAAGGGCCACCAGCCTATCGTGCGCGCTAATTTTTGCCTCGCGCCAGCACTTCGCGTGGCAGCCAATAAAATTCGGCGTCTTTTCGGATTTTAAACCGATTGAAATTATTGGCAGCGGGCGACAAAAGATACATTATAAAAGAGCTCTCGAGGAGCGGGCGCACTCGCTTCTTACGCGCAGTATACCGCTTTTAGTTAAACCGCATTCGCTTCTTACGCGCAGTTACATCGCATAGTTAAACTGCTTTTCGATACACCGAATTATACGACCGCTATTCTCTATTTCTAAAACAGCTTACGACGACCGCTTTTCTATTAGATAACTTTCTTATAACACGACCGCTTCTTTCTTATCGGACTATGAATTGCTCAATTAACGGAACTCTGTAAATGATGGTATTAATTATTTATTGTGATTAAAGTATCCCGCTGTATCGTAGCCACGCGAGTTCGCGATATCGGAATCATTCGTTCTGCCATCGTGGTCACAATTTTGTGTTATTTTCGAGCTCGGAATTTTAGTGTTTATCGCGTCGTCCTTAGCATAGTTGCGACTGTGACACGGCCACGTCGGCAAGCGATTCGAGGCCCGTAGCGTCTTGAGTATTGGTTTCGCGGATTCAATTAGTATTGCGCGTTTTATACCGCCTGTATCGTCTTTCTGGAGATCGCGGATCGGAAATACGACTTAATATAGAAGGCGCGAAATTTCTCGCCCGTCTAGCGTCTAAGTCGTGTATGTGTGAGTAGTCTGTCGCCAAGTGTGAGTGTATCTCGCGATTATGTATTTCTTTTGTTAGCCGTCGAGTGTGAGTGTGTTTCGTGCGGATATATTTCTGGATCTATTATTTCTTTCGTCGAATTATACGCGTTGGAATGGATGAACGATAGAGTGGTTTCGCGGTTGATACGTAATATCGTACAGAGCGTTGCGAGCTATATTTGCGCGGTGCATATTTCGGAGTGCACTGGATACATGTGGTGCGCGCACGGCATAATAAGATAGCGAGCGATATATTATCAATTCACAAGGGGTCCGATAATCGATCCGGCATAATTGCGCTCGGGCCTAGGTCCGACCGACCTTGATTTTATGGCATCTTATCGTCCGGCACTAAGCTGTCTCTAATATCCAGTCTCGCTTCCGCGAATTTATCGTTACCGAATAATTCACCGCTTATCTTTGTCTATCCATCCGGACACAACTCTTTCAAATTAATAAAGCTGTTATTTCTTTGTTACGCTTGACGACTTTCCTTTCTTTTTACGTGTCTTTGTACGTCGCTCTTTGTCGCCTCTTGCCTCTATATCGAGTTCGTTCAACATATGCCTTGCCCCTCTACCGTTAGGTGAGCTAGTCCGCTTACGACGAAAACTATTTCTTTCTTTCGTGTTTTTTTCGCGCCTATCTCGCGTATTTAACGAATTGATACGTGCAAGACCGTCTGGCGCCCAATTAAAATTCTCGCGAGTTTTAAGGTTTCGTCACGGCACGCGCGGAACACCTTCCACCCCGTTCCCTCCCGGCGTGTAATTATATCTCGATTCCCTTTTATGTCCACGATCCTTTTCCCGCACCTCCCGTCCGGCGAATCGTACTTTGGCGCAACCGAACATCCGCGCAACGGAGAAATCACGACGGCGGACGCGCGCAGCGTTCGATGGTTCGCGGAGGGAAAAGTCGTCGCAATATATATATATATATATATATATATATATATATATATATAACTAATATTGAAATAGCATGTTGTGCGATGCGAGATATATATTCATAAGTTTTTCGTTTTTCGTTTTTCATTTTTTTAATAAAATAACGTATTTTCAATTATACATATGCAAAGAAAGCCAAAATATACATACTACGTATGACAAATGGATTAATAAATTAAAGCGATTAAAATTTTGTTGCAATAAGATCCATTTGAGAATAATAAAATAAATACTACGTTTGTATACTTTGGCTTTCTTTGCATACGTATAATTAATATTAAGTTGTGCAATGCGATTTATACTTATGTCCACCACTTTTTTTTTATAAGATCATTTTTTAGAGGATGTTATAGCCCAAAATTAGCTATAACTATTATTATTATCGTTAATCTTAAATATTATTAATTTAAAGTATTTTTTAATACGCCTTATGATTATAGTGAGATATCGCGAAAGGCGTATAATGTTACGAGCGCGAAACGCTGACGAAACGAACCACGCGCCGAGGCTATGCGAACGCGAAGAAAATCGAATCACCGGAAATGCGAGGAATTTCGATCGAACCATATCTTAGCTTGCATTTTGGCCTAACTATTCGAAATGAGCGACACAACCATATATGATCATGTCATTAAGAGATCCCCTCTAAAAAAGGGGATAATCGAAAAGGAGGTAATAAAAGAGACCACCGCGAATATGCGGGGGATAGTCATCACTATCAATTTATATCGGGCAGGCATTATTACCGATTTACATCAGGCAGTCATTAATCTAATATTATATCGGGTAGCCATTAGCATCGATTTGTATCGAGTCTTTAACAGTTATTGTGTAGTGAACAGTGAAAATATATACCTTCGTATAAAATAACTAAAGGGAGGCTACATTTATTAACACAAACCAGCTGCACATCCTGACCATCCTTGAACTTCCTAGTTCTCAATCGGCTAACGATCCCAAAATTATCCGTGCCTTTCCAAAGGGTACAATAAAATTGGTGGCAACGGTAGGATTTGCCGAAAAACAGCAGGAGCCAGATAATTAAGATCTGCAGAATACAACTGTGTTAAAGATCAGGCACGCCAGCAATCAATAAAAGCTGACGGACAGAAACAATACCCAAGCTTCCAATAAGGAAGCAAACCCGCAACATATTGAAAGTGATCAATAGAACGGGCACGCCAGCTATCATCTAAGGCTGACGGATTTCCTAAACGAAGGAAAATAACACACGGACAACAAGACGAGCATCGTCACTACAGCCGTAGCAGAAATGGGAGCCGCCAAACACCGCGATCTACGACAACCCTACGACAACGCACCGTCGCCGAATAACGATCGACGTACATTGAGCATCAGGCCGCCAGCTGTCGAGCCGCCGAGCGACAGATTGCAGCGTCAGCAACCTACTGATACAGCGTACGATCATGCGAATCATCATATTATTGTAAGTCCGAAATTTATTAATTATAATTGCGTGAATGTCGGAAGATTCAAACGTATCGAAACAACCGATAGCAAACCGATCGTAGTTATTTAGAGAAACCAGCACGACGAGTAATTAAATTAAATCTAACGCCGCGAGAAAATATTAATAGCGTGCAAAGAAATTTAAAAACACAATATTCAAGCGAAAGCGAATCTGAGTTATCGGAGAACGTCGTCACCGAACGCGATTTTCTGTTTAATAGTTTCGACGGAAGCCTATTTTTGAATAATACGACTGACCCCACTAACAACACTCAACGCGAGACTAGACGCACGAGACCGTATATTAGTAGGACACCAAGTAGAGTATCCCTTCAACGCGACTTCTCATTAACTTCATACGAGAGCGATCTGTTCGATCCGGAAGAGATCTATAGTCATTTGACAAATAATATAGCCGAAGCACGTTTCCCACAAGATCGTATTCCTGCGAATATACCGCAAAACGCAGTAGACGCCGAAATCGAAAATATGCGGCGATCCATCCGCCAGATGGGCCAAAATATAGCAGAGGCGGATCATACACCTCCCGCATATGGCGAAGAAAGACGGGAAATAAACGAATTGACCAACGACATTAGAGAGATAATGCGCGAATTGATGCAGACTATGAGACAAGAGGTGAGGCAAAAAATCAGAAATATATGCGCTGAAATTTGTGACATCCGAAATAGAGAACCGCGACAAAGTCGACAAAACGAGGATAGAACTCCGCCGAGAGATCGAAACAACACCGCGTTTGATTTCACACCCGACGATATACATCAGCGAGGACACGGATTTTTGTTATTAAAAGAAGCTTGCGAAATGATTCTAGGATTTGATGCATCAACACATAAATCACAAGAATTTTTAAGTGCAACTACTTATGCAGTAGAACACATTGATCCTTTAGATGAAATAACTTTGCTAAGAGCGATACATTGCTCAAAATTAAAAGGTCGAGCAATGATTTTCAAACACGCAAAATTCGAGACTTTGCACAATTGAAATACGAGTTAGAAATTTGCTACGCAAGCAAAAAGAGTACAACTCACCTACAAATCGAGTTCAATATGCTAAAACAAAAAACAGGAGAAAATGCGCGAACGTATGAATAATTAGTATTTGGTTACATTTTAACACACATTTATTTTTTGTCGCTCAAAAACATGTCAAAACACGAAAATTTAAAATCGACCAACTTTTATTCCTCCCACAATTTTCAGATATATATTTCTGCATTAGAGACGTTTGACTTTACTACCACGAAAACAAAGCGCTCCGATCACATATCATTCAGTATTTAGTCATGCTTACCTATCATCTTCGTATGGCTCAAAGAGACACATGGCTAGTAATCTTGAGATTGCTGATTCGAATCCCAGCAATCCAAGATTTTATTTGCCAAGTGCGGCCGACTTGGTGAATAATATGATATGCAATAAAGAAACTGTGTGACGTGTGTCTGTGAGTGTATGTGTGAGTGTGAGTGTGAGTGTGAGTATGTGTGTGAGTGTGAGTGTGAGTGTAAGTGTGTGTGTGAGAATGTGTGTGAGAATGTGTGTGAGAATGTGTGTGAGTGTGTGTGTGAGTGTGAGTGTGTGTGTGAGTGTGTGTGTGTGCGCGTATGTGTGTATGTGTGCGCGCGTGTGTGCGCGCGTGTGTGTGCATGTGCGTGTGCGTGCATGTGCGTGCGTGTGCGCGTGCGTGGGTGTACGTGTGCGTGGGCGTGCGCGTGCGTGGGTGTGCGTGTGCGTGTGCGTCCGTTGGTGTGCGTGTGCGTGTGCGTGCGAGTGCGTGAGTGTGCGTGTGCGTGTGCGTGTAAATGCGTGGGTGTGCGGGTGCGGATACGGGTGCGGGTGCGGGTGCGGGTGCGGGTGCGGATGAGGCTGCGGATGCGGCTGCGGATGTGGGTGCGGGTGCGGGTGTGAGTGTAGGTGTGTGTGTGTGTGTGTGTGTGTGTGTGTGTGTGTGTGTGTGTGTGTGTGTGTGTATGTGTGTGTGGGTGTGTGTTCTGGCGCCAAGAATAGGAATAGGAATAGGAGATATGTAATTTATATTTTCTATGCAGAAATGGGTTAGAGAAACAAAATTACATATCTCAGAGGCCTCCTATAAGAGAATTTAAAGTTAACTGGAACTAAAAAGAAAAAAAGAAAGAAAAAGAATCACCTGACGGTATGTACTCAAAATTAAAAAAAAAACCAGAGCTGACAAGCACATACCGTCAGGTGATTTTCCTCAAAAGTTTTTGCATCCTTCGACAATGTCCTAGCAGGTCACTGGCACGGTGTTAATTCACTTGTAAACCTGCTTTTTTTCATTCGTTTTCATGAAATCAATCATTACACTCATATTTTTTAAGTTCAGATCAAGTCCCTCTTCTTCGAAAGTAAGTTTTAATTTATCAAATAGAAACAATCAATAGACCTAATCTCTAAAAGAAAAATACATTACTTTCACTGTTTTGATTTTATAAGCAGGTAATTTATTTGCAACAAATCTAAATATCGGTCCTTCCACAAAATTTGAATATATACCCATATCAAGAGTGACTCCTTCCCAGCTTAGTCCTTTGAATACAGTTTCTTTATCCGACTCTATGACAGCATATTGGGGAATATCAAATATTTTTTTACCAGGATGATTTATTATTAATTTTACAGGATTATATATTCTTGTTTTATTATTATTCTTCTCAAATTTAAGTTTGTTTACATCAAAAGCTAGTGGTTTTTTTTCTATGAGAATTTTTTTCTTTTTCTGTGAGATTTTTTAAGTTTTGAATAGCAAATACACTTCGGGCTAGTAAACCTAGAATAATTTTACCCGATTCTTTTCTAATAAAAGAAAGTCCTTCATTTTCAGAGTTAAATACTCTTGATTCTATTGTTGATTGAGTACTCTTGATTCAAATATTTTGTTCATTAATTTATTATTTTTATTAAATTCAACACTAATAGAATTTACTTATATTAATTTAATTTTATATTTTGGTACCGAGTTCTTTTTTTCTGTTTTTAGAATATTTTTTACTTTATATATGATATTCTTTGGAATATCTTCAGCTGAATTAAGACCTTAACCTAAATTAATAGTTACTGTATACTTTGTTAGCCTTTCAGACACATTCAGTTCTTTTGGCACAAATAAAAATGTAATTTCAGATGATTATAAAGCATCCTTCGAACTTAGCATCCCTTGGACATAGTCTTTCAGGTGCCTTTTTGACGCGTCATCATCTCCGGGATTATATATATATACCAATCCTATTTCACTATCCATCACACCAATCATATTCACAAACTTGATGTGTTTAAGTTTATCGAAACTTAAAGATACCCCATCTTTTAAATTTTCCTTCAGTTTGTGTGTGTGTGTACAGTATTTATATAAATTAAAAATATTGAACTACCATTCTATTCATAACCATATCATAAGCTATAGTTTTTTGATTTACAAATACTACGTAACAATTTAATCCCTTCAAAGATTTGGAAGAATCAGCAATTAAGATTTTTGGTAATTTCTCCACAGTGGAAATATTCTTTGGTTTATTCCTCAAATCAATATAAAAAATATATTAAAAAAGCAATTATATTTTATAAAAATGTCAACCGTGTGAAACTGAGAAATCATTCAGGATCATATAATGCTTCATCATACTCTGAACTTGAATGATACAATTCAAATAATCTCCTTTTCCAATTTTCGGAAGACTGTCTTTCTTCTCCAAATAATATTCTTAATATTAGCATAATTCAAATTTGTTGGATTTTCATTTTGGTCGTACAAAAATTTATCTTTTATGAAGAAAACAAATGTCCAGTTTGGTTCCTGAATAAAAACAAAATCATTTAAATTTAAGGGTATACGTAAAGTATTTAAATCAGGTAATCCTCTATATTCTACACACAGAAAACATTTATATGTAAACACATATTTACCAGCTAAAATTTTTCAATTCGTCTATCAATTTTGTCGTTGTAATTTCATCATATTCAATATACTAAACTTTTAAACGATAACTTTCTAAATTAATTTTTCCGCGAGGTGGGATTATTTCAGCGTCATTAAACATAAACAATGAGTCACTCAATTCATCTTTTAAAGTTATTACAATGTGTATGTCTACAAATATAGGCTCACTTATATCATCAAAGAAACCGGGAATTAAATCTTCCATATCAATTGTAGGATAAAATAAACCATCATCCTTAATCAAACCATATTTTTTCTCAGCGATAAAACCACTTGCTTAATCACTTCCTTCGTCTTTATTTGAATTATTAGTACGCTTTTTCAATGTACTAATATGACCCACGTTATAATTATTATCCAACTCAGTATTGAATATTGAAACTTTAATCAAACTCCAAATGTACGCAAAATAATTGTTAATTAAAGAGCTATTTTTGGTAAAGTTCTTGTTTTGTTTGGTATAAAACTGTTTATTAAATTTTATATGAAAGTCATATTCCATGTCTTTTAATTAGTTCAGGAATTAATTCAGGATAAATATACTTGCATTGTAATTTCACAATTTTATTTTTACATTCTTCAAACAAATGTTTTGATTATTATAAGATTAATTTTAAACCATTTATAAGATTAATTTTTTGCATTTTTAAGTTTTTGTATACTGTGGTTTCTTTGAATCACACTTTGCTACCAATCTCCATTTACCATTTTTATTATCTTTATGCTCGCACATTGATTTGTTTTTGTCTTACACTTTAGGCATCAATGTCATTTATATAGTATAAAAAAATCCTTATTATCGCCTATTCCGATTGTTTTTATTACATCTTCCCATTTTATTTTTTTAAACAATAAATAAAGAACTATTATACATGGTAAGTAACTACAAATAGCTGGATCACCTTTCTTTTGTATTTTCTTTGTATTCACAATGAGTCTATTTCCCCTGAAATAATTTTTCTATAGGTGCATCTCCTCCAATAGAATCAAAATAATATATCTGATTTTTATTTTTGAAATAGCAAACCCAATGAAAAAAAAAAAAAGATTAGCAATATCACACTCATTTTTTCTAATTTTCTTAGGTAGTTCATTTAAATTTAAATAGACGTTTCTAAAATTAGGTATTTTAGTCTTTTTATACATTGTTTTATATCATAGTCTGATAGAGCTTTTAATACTAAATTTTCAACTTCTTTTTTAGATAGGCCGAGTTCTACACCTTTATTATTTTTTATTTGTCTAAATACTTTATTTGCATTTCTATTAGATAATGATGGAAATAGTCCATAATAATCAGTAAATTTGTTTTTTTAACATGTTTTGAATTCAATTTAATTTTTTTATCTGTATCATAAAACCAGGCTTTCTTCAATTTTTGTTTTTGATAAGAAGATAGGTTTGATTCCATTTAATAACGATATTTTAAGAGTAATGGTCGATATTTTGGTATGTTAAAAATTTCTTCACGTGAGACATCGAAATTATAATGTACAAATGGCATCATTTTATCTGTCTGAATTTTATCTACATGGGTTAGTCTTTCTTCGTCCTTCGGATGATATGATATCTAATCTGTTCTTTTAATGTTTCATTCAGAAATTTTTTCTCTTTAACTGTTCTATATATATCCATACCCGAACTCATAAGATAATATAAGCCATCGAAAATCATTGGGAGAGTTGCTAACCAAGAAAAATCCCCTAAGTTCTCAATACACTTATTGTTAGTGCTTGCTTGACATTAATCCAGCTGTTTTGTATGGATGATCTTGATCTTCATAATATTTTAAAATGTTCTTAGCTAATTGTGAAGCTTTTTATATATTTCCAATGCTCTCTTTAATAATGATAACAAATCTTTTTCACTCGTGTGTCCCACTCCTAATTTTGTTTTTAATTTCATGGCATTATTATTATTTTATAATTTGAAATATGATTTTAAATTATTCATAAGATGGATTTTGAAACTAGAAGCTAAATACGCACGGAAAAATAAGAAAGCGCTAAATATAATGTCAAATACAAAAGAAAATTATGTTACAATTGGGGGGCCCCATTTGCCTACATTCCCGATTGCCTACAGCTTCGTTTGCCTACAACGTTTTGCCGACAGCTTCAATTGCCGACATTCCC